>PVJD01003074.1:0-175452 GCA_004026545.1 Mormoops blainvillei | reverse complement strand
GTGTATTTAATAAGTAAAAGTACATTCAATACATGTTTAAAACCACTGTTTTATAAGTATAAACCACTATCTAATAAGCTTTTTTCTTAAATATTTTATCTTATAGGCAAATTACCAGCGGTCACTGGGCTTATATCTTAGAACCAAAGTTGCTATGGTAATACTGATTTAGGTTATTCTCTTTCCGTGGCACATAGTATCTCTCACCTCATGAAAGCCCCCACTCCCCCAAACCACCCCCCCACACACACACACACCATTTCCATTAGAGGACAACCCAGGAGAGTGAACATAGCCAGGGACCATCATGCTTTTGGCAAGAAACATAGGTGGGATTGCTCTACCACTGTCAGGAACACCCCTCCCAAGGCAGCTGAAAGAGATCAGCAGTCCCAACCAGAAAACAGAGATCCAAGACAATAGGGACCATCTGTGTCTTGCTCACCTGCTGCCAGCTATGCTGGCTCAGCATCTGTTTAGAGCATAACCTGTTTAGTGAGGGAGGCAAGATCACCAAAGCCATAAGCACTGGTGCTTTGAAATGCCATCCCTGCAACTTCCACACTAACAGAACCAGTCTTTTTCTCCGGCCTCCCTGGTTTTAGTTCTCTTCTGAGACCTATACCTGTGGATCCAACTCTTGCTTCTTCTCTGGCTTGTCTTTGCTCTGTGTTAGCCTTTCAGGATCTCCTCCTTTTCGTGGGGTCCTCCTTCTACTAATTAGCCTCTGATTGGGTCACTTAGCTTAGCCTGACCACTCGCCTCCCAAGAAGTATCTTTACCCACAGATGAAGAACTCGACGTCCTTCTAAGACTAATTGAGACAGTTACTGCTGATTGTTTCTTCCCAGAAAGTGCTCTCAGAAGCCTCGGGGCTGAGACAATTCTGCTATGTAATTAGACACTGCCATCTCCTGGTCAAAGCGCTGAACTTGTCCCGGCCCGTCTGCCCCAGCAGTTCACCTTGGACTTCATTGTGTGCACCATTCGTCTACACTGCCAACCAGGATTACAGAGATGATCCTGACACCCCACCCCCACCCCCGCTTCCCTTCTTATAAGGCCCAGAACTTAGAGTGTTAACTACTGGTGCTGCCCTGTGGACCCATCTAAAGTCCGCACCTCCCTCAGAGTCCAAGCGCATCTTCTCCGTTGAAGAGCATCAGCTCTGGTCCGTGGACCTCATTATTTTGTCTTCAAACTTAGCTGGTCAAATGAGTCATTTGAAGGGGATCTTAAAAAGTTACTGTCTTTATTTTGAATACATACTTGTCTTTACATGGACTTCGAAGCAGTTCCCTCTAGTAACCAAGGCTAGGTTGGGTTTCTACACAGAAGCTTTTGGAGTTATATTTCTGAAGGATGATTTCACATAAACATAAAACAGTCTCGTATTGAGCTGCTAATCTGTTTGGTAGATGAACTCCAGCAGGCACAAAGAGCCTGCTTTCTGAAAAAGAAACTGGCCAAATGGCATATTCAACATTTGTATTAAAGCTAAGGAGCTGAGACCAAATGCGCTAACTACCCATTCTAGTTCTAACCCGGCTGACCCTGTAGATATTATCCCCGCCCATTACTCATTCCCAGACTCTCATGGCATATAGCATCCCCCTGCATGGAGCCAGACCTTGCCTGCAACATTTGCCAGGACTTAAGGAATCACCAGCTCTGCTTTAGGAGTTTCCTCAGGCTCACAAAAGGTGAAGATCTCTGGACAAAAATACCTGCATACCAGAGGGCAAGTATAGTCCCTGCAACCAAACAGGCCTTCTGGAATTTAAAGTAACTACCAGATAGGTTTCTAGAAATGGTTAAAAATAACTGATAGCCTAAAAGGCTAAGCGCACAGGGACTTCTCCAGACTATAAGTGAGTATTCAGTAAACATGAGACATTAAAAACTCCTGGCTTTGCCTATGGAAACTCCAAGGCTGCCACATACAAAAGAGAGATGGAAATTTATCTGAATCAGAGGCCTGGTTAATCTGCTTAATTATCATAATGTTGAGCATTAACTTTACCCCATATTCATTTAGTTTTTTTAAGTATTGGATAAACTTTAAACAAGCAAAACAATCCTTCTCTACACCCTTACCAGAGGCTAATCTCAAATGTCTGCTGCCTCTTTCCAAAAGACAAATTGAAAGAAGTGATGTTTATGAAAAATTGATTGCAGGTCAGGCAGCATATCCAATTCTTGTCATCGCACATTCCACCCTCAGGTTGAACAGGACCCTTGTGTACTGGGACAATATTTTCTTGGCCTCACCCATAATCATGTTTGCTGTGTTATATTTTTGTTTTTGTGCCTTCCGCTTGCATCAAGGGATGCTAGAAAAACACTAGCTAATGAAATCCATCGTTCTCTCTGTTCCAGAAACATGGAGGACATTGCCCACTATATCCCTCAGCTCTTACTCTAGAAAACCCCTCATGAAAATTTTCTGATAAAGTTGCCTGCTAGAATAAGCTGTGTATCCCTTGAGTAAAAGGCATAATTTTTCCTCATTTAACAAGAGTATAGCTACTGTCTCTCCTGGTCCTTTGCCTATCCGGAACTGAGAGCCATATTTCAATACGTTCAGGGATTCAGGCTCCAATGGGAGCGCACAGCTCATCTAGCACTGATGGCGTTGTCTCCTAGATGGGGGTGTTGACCTGAGACCCAGGAAGATAAAACACGCTGCTCTGGGCCACCTTGAATGAGATGTCAGTCCATGGGGCCTCTAAACTGCATGATGTGGCCAGACCAAAATGTTTTTTGGGTGTTTTGTTGGTTTTTTGTTGTTTTTTGGATGAAGCTTTCTCTGCCAGCCCATGAAGTTACTGAACTCGGGGCTGATACAGGGTAATCCATTGAAGTCCCTAGCTTATAGCAATTGTTACACTTCCTTTGAAGACCAAGTTATTGACACAGTTCCTACAGGCGTTTTTGTTGAAAAGGGCAGAGGAGGGGTCTCTGACTTCTAGCCATTTGTAAAAGTTCCATCTCCCATGTACCCTGGAATGACTATCTCAGGTTTTTTTACTCTAACCTCTTCACCTGGCCATTGCAGATTGCTTCCTTCTGTTACTGATCCGGATAAGCTCATCACTGTCACTCTGCTAAACAGAGCCCTCTCAAAGGGTGACCCCCATTGATGTCCCATCTCAAATTCAGGAAGGCAAGACTGATAACCACTTGTCCAAATGTCAACCTTACCTCTCAGTAACAGGGCCAGAACTCAGACCCACCCCCTTGACTTTGGAGGTCCATCCTAGAGGATCCTAGCTGCTCGGGAGGGGTGTTTCTACAATGTCACTGTTGCTACCAAGAGGAGGTTGGGTGTTGCCTGTCACTCCCATCTTTCTCCACATAGAGCTCACCCCACCAGCAAAACTACTCCAACCTCCTCACTCTCCTTGGCTCAAAAACACATCTCATTTCTTACCCCAGAGTTAGTGTAGAAATGTCTTTCCCTAATCCAGGGCTCATGGTGTGGTCTCCCAGGATTACCATGGTGTGGTTTGCTGGTTAGTGGCACGTTAGTGTATTTTATTAAACCTAGGTTATTCCACATTGGCTATGGTCAGGTTGTTATCCTGGAAAGGATCTTCTAGAAATGGATTAGGATTTTAACAAAACAGAACCTGTAGTATGTAAAGATGTTCAAATGTAAATCCAAGTTAATAATTCCTACAGTAAGTCTATCATAGTTTCAAAATAGTATGTGATCTTAAAGTGATGACAGTACCAACTCTGATTTATAGCTTTGGTTTTGATCACAATCTTTAAATTAGTATGTTGACATGGTACACAATTCTAGTGCAAGAATGAACTGCATCAATCTTCTTCAGGGTCATGACTGTCATGGTCCCACACCCACCCACCCGCCCAAGGGTATTCTTCCAAAGTGGTCCCATGTCTGTACATGTTGATTACAGATATTAAAATCCTATGTATTTATCATGAAATTTATGGATTTTCTGCATTAAGTTCTAGCTTTAATATCTTGGGATGAGATATTTCCTTAGCAGAAATAACTGACATAATTATTGGCAACTAGCCCATAAAATCATACAAATACTGTATTATTTATGAGTCAGTCAGTGGTGGTAGCACCATCATTTTAGATATCCCTTGCCTTTTATAGATATCTTCCTGATTTGGTGTTTTGGCATGCATTTCCCAGAAAATTAAAATCGTCTTTAACTTACTCTCAAGGCATGATGATTAAATAAACAACAAGCACAAAAACATTTGATTAATAGAGTTCATCCAAAAGAGGATGCTGAACAAATTTAATTTTTCTGGAATCACTTTAATTTCTCAAGTTATGTAATATAAAACAATAAGCCAGGGTGTAATTTTTATCAACATTTTGTTACGGCCTGATTAAATCCCAATAAGACACTAGATTTCAAGAGATGCCAGATGACGCCTAAAAGCAACTCCCATTGTCTGATGAATTCCACAACCAGGTTAATTGCTCTGAAATGCTTGGGCATGGAATTATAATTCCCCCAAAGCCAAGTCAATAGTGCAGCTGTCGTCTTGTCCCCACTATCTAAGACAAAGAACCCTTGGTCTTCCTCACACTGGGCCCTCAGGCAGGACAAGCAGGGAAGTAAAGTGGCTGAAGATTCTTTGATGGCCTTGCCAAGCTTTTCTCAGCATTGCACTCAGTCTAAGGAGACTCCATGCAACCTTACTTCTCTCCACAGAAGGTTAGACTGACGTTTCAGCCTAAGGGTGCTCTCAGCCTCACCCAGCTCCCTCTCCATGTTCTAATAGGCATTTTCTCGCATAAATTCCTGGCCCATGTAATCCTGTCTATCTTAGCATCTGCCTCTCATGTGATACCAGAAATGATCCAAGAAAAAATACAATAGAGAGACTTTAGAATGGGCCTACCCGCTGCCCACTCTAAATCTAGCAAGCAAAGAAAACCCCATCCTGGTAGATGGAGCACAAATAGAATCTGTCACAAAATACCGGCTTAATTTGTAAAGACTTCACCAAAAGAAACCTGAAGGTGCCCTGGTGGAGGAGAGTGTGGCAAGTGCGATGATGGGGGCTTTTAAAAAATACAGAAGGAGAAAGCCTACGAAGGCGGCAGTGGGGATTACTTGCTGCAGAGCTGTAGCACGCCACACAGCAGGAGATGGAGAGGCTAGGGACCATTAACGAGCAGTTTGTGGGTGACTGTGAGTCACACAGCCTCTGTGATAACTTACAAAGAGGCCTGGATCTCCTGCAGTGGAAGGGCAGACACAGATGAGCAACGGCCTGCATTCTGAAGTCGTTAAAGTCACAGAGCTCCAGAGACGCTGCAATGCTCAGCCAAAGTATTTTCGTATGCAAAAGTCAAGGCCCCATTGGGTGAATGAAACCTGGAACCTTAAAACATGGGACCTGGACATCTTGATGGACACCCATGAAGATGTTAACTCTGCAAGGCCGTCTGGGCTTGCGGAGGTCGTCCACCTGCCCTAGAAAGAGGTAGCACTTTCCCTGTCATGGAAGACGCTGCTGAGGTCTCTCCTTCACAAGACAGGAGCTGCTCCCGGTCCTACTCCGGCACTACCTCCCGCTTCCTTTCCTGGTTTCTAGGCTGGTAACCAGAGCTAAATCTCAGTATAATCTAGTGGATGTGCTGGGCCTGGTAAGGGAGGGGGAAACTATACGCCTGTTGCAAGAATTAGCTAGCATGGAGTACCAGGAGTTAGGGGAGTGCACTTGGGTTTGGATTTTGAGGATGCCGAATCAAGGGAGACTAAAATATAAGCTTGGAAAACCAAGAATTTATTGATTTCAGGGCACTTTCTTGAGACACTGAGTTTAATATACTGGCAAGGACCTCAGGGGATGGATCAAACTTGCTGCTGAGATGGCAATTAAAACCCTATGCAAGGTGGTGCCAGAGGAGAGGGCTTAGGGGAGAGAGCTGGGTAAAATAGGTGAAGAAATTAAGAACTACAAATTGGTAGACACAAAATAGTCATGGATATATAAAGTACAGCTCATCAAATATAGTCAGTAACATTGGAATAACTATGTACGGTGCCAGGTTGGTACTGGGAATATTGAGAGGACCACTTTATGAAAGTATATGATTACCTAACCCTATGCCGTATAGCTGAAGCTAATATAAAATAATGTTCAATGTAAACTGTAATTTAAAAATGAAATTTTTAAAAGCGTGATGGGCAATATGCAGTGAAATGAAAGGAAAAACAAAACAAAACCCCTGAGTTGCCCAACCAGAGAGGGAGGAATAGGGGAGCTAAGGGAGGTGGGCGTCCTGGAACACCCAATACCACTGAAGCCCTACAAATTTTATTGATGCAGTGCACCACCAAATCTTCACATTTTATTTTGTATCCTCACCCTTACTAAGGCCTCCAAAGTATTAACCACTTTTTGCTCTTCTGGCCAGATTACCATAATGTTATCTATCTGGTGGACTCATGTTACCTTTCACAGGACGTCCTTCCAGTTCAGATCTCTTTGGGCTAGACTGTGACCCTCCGGCTGCCGCTCTGACCATACAGCTAATTACAATGATTGTGCCTACTTGGCCTCTGATGGTTATGCACCATCACCTGCTTCTACTGTTTCAGATTGTGCTCACCCCCTTGGTTCTCAGTGGTCCCTGACCTGTACCAGCATCTTCTGCTATCAGCAGCTCTGGCCTACAGAGGGCAGCCACCACTGACCTTCTTAGTGATATTGATGCTCCCCTTTCTTTTTTTTTTTTTTTTTTTTTTTTTAGGATTTTATTTATTTATTTTTAGAAAGAGGGGGAAGGAGGGAGAAAGAGGAGACAAACATTTCTGTGCGAGAGAAACATTGATGGGCTGCCTCTTGCATGTCCCCAACCAGGGACCTTGCTCACAACCCAGGCATGTGCCCTGACCAGGAATCAAACTGGCAACCTTTCGGTTTTCCAGATGATGACCAACCCACTGAGCCACACTAGACAGGGTGATGCTTCCCCTTTCAGCAACGCATTACTCATGGCTTTGGTAGACAGTGTCTCCTTCTTGCTGTCATGTGGAACAGTTTAGGCCAACTGGAACTCTTCAAAGGATCTGACATCTTTTTCCTCCCACTGCATCACACAGTCAGAAGGGACCCTGATGTTGCCTGAGGTGTGACCTGAGCAAAAGACACAAGAGCAACAGTGATAAATGACCCGGAGGTCTGAGCTATCTGCTTGGCTGCTTTGTCCTCCAGCCCTGCTCGCGCTTGATCCTAGATGCACCATTCCATCTGACAATGGGCTAGTGCAGAGCTCACCCAGCCTAACAGCTGTGGGTCCTGATTTAAGCCAGCTTCTTAAGGGCAGCGTCGGCCACAAAGCCATTTGGTATGCTGCGTTAGGATGTTCCGGATTCAGGGGTTTTACCTGGTTGCAAAGAACCACCAGTATATGCAGTGGGTAAACTTAATTTTGGGTACAGTATTTACAAGTCTTTTTGACCAAAAATCTAAATTACATTTCCCCCGACGGCTTTATCAGCTAAAAAAGGAGGTCTTTTGCTGTCCATGTCATCAACTCTTACTTCTATGACCAATCTGTTTTCAACCCAGGTCAGGAAGAGTGGTTAGTATTCATAGGGCCCTCCGTCAAACTCCAGCATCAGTAGTAGTGAAGTTAAATGCTTTCACTATAGCAAGATTTTGGAGTTTGGGATGTGAAAATTAAAAGAAAGTGGCATCTCAGTCCAACAATAACAATGCATGTCCATTCCGAGTTCAAGCGCAGACAGCTGTGCTTACTCGTTCTCATTAAAGTAGAAAGGGACGTTAAAGAGTGTCAAATGGCTTATAGAGTTGACGAAAGAAAAAACTATAGTGAACTTCCAGTTATGAAGCCTAAAGCCACAATATCAATTTTTTAAATTGAGATTTAATTGACATATAACATAATATTATAGTAGTTTCAGGTATAAAACAATGATTTGTTATTTGTATATATTGCAAAATGATCACCACAATAGTCCACTTAATGTGTCACCATACATAATTTAAATTTTCTTCTTGTAATGAGAACCTTAAAGATCTACTCTCCTAGCTACTTTCAAATATGCAATGCCATGTTATTAATTATAGTCACCATGCTACATCCATGAGCTCAGGGTTTGTTTGGTTTTTTTTTGGTGGGCAATTTTTTGGGGGGTTTTTTAGAATCTATATATAAGTGAGATCATATGGTATTCATCTTTTTCTTCCTGACTTATTTCACTTAACATAATGCCTCAAGGTCCATCCATGTTGTTGCAAATGGCAAGATGTCATTGTTCTTCTATGGCTAAATAATATTCCAGTGTGTATTTTCTTAATCACATCATCCATTGATGGACATTTAAGTTGTTTCCATATCTTATCTATTGTAAATGATGCTGAAGTAAACATTAGGGTGCATATATCTTTTCATATTAGTGTTTTTGTTTTCTGTGGGTAAGTCTCCAGAAGTTCAATTGCTGGATCATATGGTACTTCTATTTTTATTGGGTTGGCCTAAAAGTTCATTTAGTTTTTTCTGTATGACGGCTCTAGTGGTGCTTAGCTGTCTTTGACTTCATTTGACATAATTTTGTTAGATTGCATTGTGACTGCTGTCATATCAGGTTGCATTTAAAACTAACATCAAAATTGGTGCATTTTTGTGCGGCCATTTTAATATTAACGATGGAAGAAAATACACAACATTTTTTGGTGTATTATGCTTTATTATTTCAAGAAAAGTAAAAACACAACTGAAACACAAAAACAAGATTTGTGCAGTGTATGGAGAAGGGGTTGTGTGACTGATTGAATGTGTCAGAAGTGCTTTACAAAGTTTCTTGGTACCGTTGACATTTTGGCCAAATAATTCTTTGCTGTGGGGCTGTCGTATGCGTTGGAAGATGTGTAGCAGCACCCCTGGCCTCTAGCCACTAGAAGCCAATAGCAGGAGATAGCCAACATACTCAAAATATACAAATGAATAAAGTTATTGGTGAAAATGAAAAAATGTGTCTTTTATTTTATGGAAAAAAGATGTAACAGACTTTTTGGTCAACCTCCCTACTGTTTTCCACCATGTCTGGACCAATTCATATTCCCACCAACAGTGCATGAGAGTTCCCTTTTCTCCACATCATCCCCAATACTTCTCCTGTGTGTGTTTTTTATAATAGCCATTCTAACAGGTGTGGGTGATACCTCACTGTGGTTTTGATTTGCATTTCCCTGAGGATTAGTGATGCTGAGCATCTTTTTGTGGACCTGCTGGCCATCTGCATGTCTTCCTTGGAAAAATGTTTGTTCAAATCTTCTGCCAATTTTTTAATCAGTTTTTTTTTCTATTGAGTTGTATGAGTTCCATATATAGATTGGATATTAACTCCTTATCAGCTGTATGATTTACAAATCTAGTCTCCCATTTGATAGATAGCCATTTAATTTTGTTGATGATTTCCTTTGCTGTGTAGAAAACTTGATGTACTCCCACTTGTTTATTTTTGCTTTTGTTGCCTTTGCTTGTTAGACTCAAAAATCATCACCAAGGCTTATGTCAAGGACCTTACAGCCTGTTGTTTTCAAGGATTTTCATAGTTTCAGGGCGTTGACTGCTGATTTGTGACGTGGTCACTGCAACTGCTAGCTACAGAACCAAGCTGCTTCTGTAAAACTGTTTTTCATGGGTGTTAAGACTGTATTGGCACCTAAAACTTCCACAACTAAGCTAGCTGGCAAAGAAAATGACTTCAGCAAGGGCTTAGAAATTTGGTAATATAAAAACACAGTTCGAAGGGGCTAATTTCCCTATATAAGAAGCTGCTGCAACATTAACTTTCTTTAATCTCTAAAGACCTTTCTGCTACCCACTACTACATTTGAGCTTTGTTATCAGATGAAATCTCATTACAAGGTGAAAAATTTCAATGAGCTTTTTCAATGGAATTTGATAATTATTATATAAAGTGTCATTTTCAGTACAGTTAATAACTAGATGTATTAGTTTATTTCTACTTTTCTTTGTGTTTTTCTGTCTTTGTTTCTTATAAGATGGTTCTGTTTCTATTTTGAGGAATTAAATAAATATTACTCAGCATTCATTTAAAAAAAAAGAAAAAGATCTCCCATAGAGTAATTAAAAAAAAAAAAAGGCCAACGAATTAATGGAAAAACCAACAAAGGATGTGAACAGAAAATAATGCAGTAGAGAAACTAGGCAAGGTATATAAACGGACGATTCATGAAAAGCAATGGCTCTTAGCCATATGTGAGGATGATCATCCTTATGTATAAGATAAATGCAAACTAAAACTACTCTAAGCTCTTTCCCTTCCTTTCCCTGGAGGTGGAAATATGAGGCTGAGGAGGTGGTGGGAATAAGAGCATGTGGCTGGAGAGCTGGCATGGAGCGAGGAAGGTGCCCAGCACAGTCAGGAGGTCGTTTGTGTGCAGAGAGACAGAGCAATGAAAGCTAAAGAGGGAATTACGTATGGGGAAAGGGAAGACTAGGAAGAACCCTGAGGCATTGGATTGGAGTTGGAGGTTAACAGTGTGAACTCATAGTTTTGTAATATAAATACATACAGCTCTGCGTGCGTGTGTGTGTGTGTGTGTGTGTGTGTGTGTGTGTGAGTGAGAGAGCAAGATAACTCATAGCAATGAGTATACTAAGTTTCCATATCTTGGTTTCTAAGCATCATCCTCAAAACATATAAACTTCCAACTATAAATAAGTCCCGGAGATGTAATGTACAGCATGGTGACAATAATTAACAAAATTCTACTATATATTTGAAAGTTGCTAAGTGATTAGATCATAAGATTCTCATCACAAGAAAAATATTTGTAATTGTGAAGTGATGGATGTTAACTAAACTTTTTGTGGTAATTATTTTGCAATATATGCCCATGCGTGGGAAAAAGTAGGTTTACAGTTGTTCATACGGAAAATACAATAATAATAACAATGCAAGAATTAACTCTGTTTTGCATACTCATAACCATAAACCTATTTTTGCCAACCTCATGTCTCAAATCATGGTACACCTAAAACTAATGTGATGTTATATGTCAACTATATCTTAATTTTTTTTAATTAAACAAATACCATCCTTCACTTAAAAAAGGTCAGCAAACGATGGCTTGCAGGCCCAGTCTGGCTCACTGCCCGGCAACTGCATCGGGGCGCACTTGCGCCCATTCACGTACGTGTCGTCTGCGGCTGCTTTCGCACCATAACAGCAGAGTTGGGTAGTTGTGACTGAGCCCCATGGTCCGCAAATCCTAAAATATTTACTCTTCAGTCATTTCCAAGGCATGTGTTCTAACCTCTGACTGAAGGAAGCCAGGGTTCCTTGGGGAAATGGTTGATTCCATGCCGAGGTCAGCATAGTACAAAATGAACCTAGTACATGTAGTGCCAGAAAGTAGGAAGATGCTCAAGTGACACAGAATCCAGCTTTAAGGGGCTCCCACTAGCCCAATCTGGGACAATTTGAGAATCAAAATAAAGGACAGTAATAAATTATAATCCATTGAATAAAATCGTAAACATACACACTGATACAAACATATGCAAGAGAAGGAAATGCTTTCCTTTACAATTGAATGTCAACCAATAAATGTAGAAGGAATGATGGGGAAAGTACCTCCCCACTTGACAACCATTGCAATGATTGGGTCAAGTGGGAGTCATCAATGAACACAAAGGCTGGTGGGTGGAAGTTCATGGATAGGCCAATATCCCATTTTTCATCAGAGATCTTCCCACAAAATACTTCTCAATTACATAGGGGGAGATGGCAGGCTTCTTCACCTGTGAATTTATCAGACACCAACTTGAACAGGTGATCAAGGTTAGCATCCAGGACAGTGAAGTGGGTCAATGTCTTGTGCCTCCTGATGTGATGCACTGCACAGCATCATTTTTGGACAGTGGTGTTCTATCAGTGTTGATATCCTGATTTGGATGGTTGCACTGTGGCTTTATAAGTAAGAGAGGATCTTTGTGTTCCAGAAACTCTACATACTGGAGCATTTAGGGGTAAAAGGGGAATTATGTTAGCAACTTGCTTTCATGTGGTTTAGAAAAATAATGACAATGGGATATTTATTTACAGAGAAGATTACAGAGTAAAATTAAATTACCAGTTATTAATAATTGGGGAGTCTTGGTGAGGGGGATATGGTAGTACTTTACTGTACTCGTGACCTTCCTGTAAGTGTGAAATTTTAAAATAAATTTTAATAATTCACTGAGATACCTTTTGAAAAGCCACATGTTTATAATATAAGATGGTTTGATGATTGCCTTTTTGGCAAGGGGTTGAAAAACCAAGTACACAATAACAGATTTCTGGATGGGAAGGTATATTAGTGCTATTTGTTATAGAGGGTAGTTTGTCACTATCAAATTTTAAAATGCATATATCCTTTGACATAGTAATTCTGCTTCAAGAAATTGATACTACAGATATATATACCGATGAATGTAGGATAATCTTCAAGTCACACGAACTGCAGAATTGTGTGAAATATGCAACCATTTGTGTACAAAAGGAACCATGCACACATATTTACCTGTAGTTACTGACAATATGTAAGAGAATGAAGAAGTTGGGAGGCTATGTGAAAGTGTAGACAAGATTTTGTCCATCATTCTCAAAGTGAAAAGAGTGAAGACAAAGAAAAGGTGAAGAATTGGGGTTATTTTTGGAATTGGTCTTAGATTCCACCTTTTCTTGAGATGAAACACAGTTTCCCTCCCCTTTGACTCTGGAGTTCAGCCCATTGAATATGGCAGAGCTGACAGTGTGTCAGTTCCAAGCCTAGGTATCAGACCTCTGCAAATGCCATGAGAATGTGCCCAGGGAACTGGGTTGGAAGATAGAATACCTAGAACAGAACCCGTAATCCCAGCTGAGACCATTATTATAGACGAGGCAACCAGCAGAGTGAATCCAGCAAGACCAAACAAACTGCCCAACTAAACCCAACAGAACTATTTTTCAGATCCATAGTCTTGTGAGCACAATAAATGGTTGTTTTAAGCCAGTAAGTTGGACCGGCTTTTAATGCAGCATTAGTGTGGTAATGCATAATATATACCCAGCATGAACCCCTTCTTATCGGGTCCTCTGTGAGTCTTGGTGTGTAACAGCACTTAGCTCCTGCTACAAACCTGGAAGTTCAAAAATATATTCAACTTCCCCTTGTTTTCTCGGCAACTGGGCTCAGTCAATCAAACATTTGCCTATGGGACTTCTGAATGTAGCAGTATCCACTAATGAAAATGTCAAAATTTTCAAGTGTCTTTGTTTCTTGGTGTTGCTTACTGCATATTCATTGATGGTAGCATTGCTAGCTGCATAAGGTCCTAGTACTGATGTCTGTATCTTCGGCTGATTCTTGTGACGAGTTTTTTTTTAATTTAAATTTTATTTTTTAATTATAGTTTACATTCAATATGATTATGTATTAGTTTCAGGTGTACAGCGTAGAGATTAGACAATCATATACTTTACGAGGCATTCCCCCTGATATTTCCAGTACCCGCCTGGCACCGTACACAGTTATAGAAATATTATCGACCATATTCTCTATGCTGTACTTTACGTGCCTGTGACTATTATGTAGCTACCAGTTTATACTTCTTAATACCTTCACCTTCTTCACCCAGTCCGCTGAGTCCCCCCCACTCTGTCAACAGTGTTTGCTTTCTGTGTCTATGAGTCTGTTTCTACTTTGTTTATTCATTAATTTTGTTCTTTAGAGTCCACATATAAGTTAAATTATATGGTATTTTTCTTTCTCTGTCTGATTTATTCCACGCAGCATAACATGTGGGGACTTTTTTGAGCTCTGCCTCTCTTTTTACATTTTTCTGAACCCAATTCTTCTGATCCTGATAATTCCATGAGTTGCCCAATACCCTCCATTAAATTTATTTTCTGTTTACAGGGGCCAGTGGGCCATTTTGTTTTTAAGTTGAATGTCATTTATTTAGACAGCCTTTGAAATTGATTAGCCATGGACCTGCTGGCATGGACAGTTCAGACTGTCACATTGGTGGCGTTATGGTGAAAGAAGGTAGGGGAGAACTTTAGAACTGAAGATGGTACTAATGTGCCTCTCCACTATTTGCCTTTGAAACATAAGCAAAAATAGTAGCTCAGTATATTTCAATTACTGTGATATAGTACAATCAAAATAGAGATCATTTATTATGTATCTTTGCATGGAAATGAACTGTACCAAGACTCAAGTGCTAGCAACCTTTTACATTAGTAATGACTGGGATTCAAGCTTTGAACTCTATTCTTAACCCACTACTTACTTAGGTTTGGGTTTATAAGCTTTGACTGCTCTCACGCTGCACTGAAAAGACATTTAGAATCACAAGTATCAGCAATGTGCCTAAATGCCTCTCATTGTCCCTGAAAAAGTGCCTTGGATAGGGATCTCCAATAAATCAGGGAATCTTGAATCAGACAAGAAATTGGATAACTACCAATGTTCCCATCTCTTGGCTGCCAGCTGTCTCCCAGTTAGTTTGAGGCTCCACAGAACTGGGACCCTGGAAAAGTATCAGCTGGCACCGGGTCAACCTGTAAATCTCTCAGATCTATCATATCCCATGCCATCGTTTAGGCCCTCATCACTCATCTAGACAGTTACGGCAACGTGAGACGAGATTGGAAACAGACAGAACAAGTTTATAACAGGGAATAGGGCTTCTGTGATTCGGTTCCTGCTTACATTCCACTCAACTCCTGCCAATCCCAGGATAGAAAGTAGACATTTGCCTGATCATAACAATTATTTTCAAAACACTGAGCACTTGCACATGCTGTTCCCTAGAATGTCCTCCCCACTTGAGAAATGTCTGCTCATTTTTCAACTCTCAATTCAAGTATCACCCACTATGTAAACCTCCAAGTTGAGCTGACTGTTCACCTTCTCGTGCAAGCCTGCTATGTATTTAACTCTATCTCCCCTATAGAGCATTGATTTCCTCTCCCATTGTTCAGAGTTCTTTCATATTCCCGTGTCATCTTAGAGTACTCAGATTATACCTATGACTGCGACCTTGGAGGAGTAGGGGGGAAAGGGGATTCTAAAGTCCCAGAGGCTCAATTTTCTATTCTAGAAAAAAACTTATAAATGTTCTTCCTGGCAACAAAAATGTCCCCGACATTGAAGTACCATACTTAGAAAAAGAGTGACAAGATGAAACTGCCTCGGCTTTCAAACACTGTTCTCAAGAAATCTCCCATTCACATTAATAAAGGAAGAGTCCTTCTTTCTTGTTAAGGATATAAAGTGAAAGGGCTGGCCGGGCATAATGAAAATTTTATGACCACTGGTGTCAGCAATGGTTTGAATCTGGCCTTACATCAATTTCATGCCCTCTGGATCTCAGTTCCTTAAATTAAAAGGATTTCATTGCACTTCTAGTAATCTTCCTTTTTAATATATTTTTTATTGAGTAACATTAGTTAATAACATAAATTTCAGATGTAGAACGTTATAATTTGATATCTGTATACTATGGTACCTGCTCACTACCAAATGGAGAGAACAAAGAGAGAATGGAGAAAATGGAGAAAAGAATGAAAGAAAAAAAAGAGAAAGAAGAGGTTGGAGTGTTATCTTGTACACCAAAATATTGTGGGTTCGATTCCTGGCTGGGGGTGCCTGCCTAGGCTGTTGGTTCGGTCCCCATTCAGGGTACATACGGGAGGCAACCTACTGATGTTTCAATCTCTCTCTCTCTCTCTCTCTCTCTCTCTTTCTCCCCCCCCCACTCCCTTCCTCCTCCCTCCTTCCTCTCCCTCTAAAAGTCAATAAACATATCCTTGGGTGAAGGAAAAAAAAAGACTATTTTTGTTTTTATTTCCCTTGCTTCAAGGTCAAATTCACAAAAATGCCTCTGAATCTGATGCCCATAAGCTTGGTGCCTATGTTTTCTTTTATGTGTTTTATTGTTTCAGGACTTACATTCAGTTTTTAATCCATTTTGAATTAATTTTTGTGCATGTTATAAGATAGTGGTCTAGTTTCATTATTTTACATATGGCTGTCAAGGTTTTTCAACACAATTTATTGAAGAGGCTCTCCTTTCTCCATTGTATATTCTTGGCTCCTTTGTCAGAAGTTAGTTGCCCGTTTTTGTGAAAAAATTATATTTGGATTTTGATGGAGATTGCATTGAATCTGTAGATTGCTTTAGGTAATATGGACATTTTAACAATGTCAGTTCGTTCAATTCATGAACACAAAATACCTTTCCATTTCTTTGTGTCTTCTTAAATTCCTTTCAGCCATGTTTTGTAGTTCTCAGTGTACAGGTCTCTCACCTCCTTTGTTAAGTTTATTCCTATGCATTTTATTCTTTTTGTTGTGATTATAAATGAGATTACCCTCTTCACTTCTCTTTCTGCTAATTTGTTGTTAGTATATAGACATGCAACAGATTGTTGTATATCAATTTCATTCACCTTCTAGACAGAATTCCTTGAGCTGAAAACCCCTTAATTTAAGGCAGTAAACTAGTGTGCTGAAATTAAAGATATTAAGATTACCAGCGCTGTTAAAGAAATTTGGTCCAAACACCGGCCACAGGGGCCTCCAGTGAGCAAGTTTTGTCCTCCCAGTTCAATTATCTGCCGTAGAAGCTGCTAGATGTGTTGATTCTGACAATCAAGATGACCCTGAGGAACTGGTGGCCATTTGTCATTGTTCTATACCTTGCTCTCCCAAGGTTTTTTCTTTCACCTTCTTAATATATTCCTTAAACTTCTGAGCCATAATAATTATCGCCCAGGCTTCATGAATTTTACTGCACAAATGTGTTGATAACATTAAGCCCTTTTGAGTTAGTTGAGTTCCCTGGAGTCCAGAGTGTGATAGGTTTCTTGAGGATAATCCCTGAAAGAAAGACAAAAAGTGGACACAAGGTTGAGCAGGACTATTAATTTCTTATTGCTGCTATAATAAATAATCACAAACTTAACAGCTTGAGATATAACCTTCAGAATGATAGACAGTGAATTTAAGTTCACGGTGGGTTTCACTGGACTAAAAATCAAAGTCTCAACAGGCTACGTTCCTTCTGGAAGTTCTAGGAGAATATCCTTTTCCTTACTTTGTCCAGCCTCTAAGAGGCAGCCCACATCCCTGACCTCACGTCATTCTGACCTCTACTTTTCCTTCTTACACATCCCCCTTTTTCCTTTGTAAGGACCCATGTGAGAACATCGCATTGACCCACATAATCCAAAATAACCTCCCCATCTTAAGATCCTCAACTTAATCACATCCCCGTAATTCCCCTTTGCCATCTACAGTAATATTCATGGGTTCACAAAATTAAGATGTGAATATCTTTAGGGGGTATTATTCTTTCTGCCATGGCAGGGATAGACTTCAGGTGGCTCTGCAGATCTGGCATGTGCGAACGGAAAGCAGGGAGAGAATTGAGCAGGGAGAGCCTCCACCTCTATGCAGATTTGATTAAGTTTTAGCCAATCCAATAGGAAGCTACAGATTAAAGATTATTGTTAGCAGGGTCACACATTTAGGTAAAATTAGGTCTTAGTCATAACTGCCATGCTCAGTCATTGGCTGGAGGCTACCCAGAAAGACCATGCCTTTGTTCGAAAGCTGAGGTAGGTCCTGAGGGACCAACATTGGGAGGCCCTCCGCCAGCCGAATGGGAAGTCCTTCCATGAAAGGAGATCTATGCAGAACGCCTCCAAGGCCATACTTTTCTTTGATGACTGTACAGCTGAAGGGCAGACAGAGATACAAGAGAAAAAAGTCAGGAGGACCACCGTAGGCTAGATTTGTTGCTTCTGGCATTGGACAAGGTACTCAGCATCAGTATCAAAAAAGGCATTGTTGCTATTTCTACCCTATAGAAATACTGGCACAGAAAGCAAGGTTATAGTTACAAGTTTCCTCACTGCATTATTTTTCATTGCCAAGAGGCTAGACAAGACTATCTGACTATTGATAAGGAAAACATTAAATAAATTATGGTCCATTTATACTATACAATACTGGGGATACATTAAGGCGTGAGCAGATCTTTATTGAAGAATAACCATGATATATTGAGTATAAAGGAAAATTGCAGAACTTCCAGCCAAGATGGAGGCATAGGCAGATATACTTTGACTCCTCACAAAACCAAAAGAAGGACAACAAATTTAAAAATGAAAAATAATGAGAACTGCCAGAAAATCGAACTGTATGGAAGTCCAACAACCAAGCAGTTAAAGAAGAAACATTCATCCAGGCTAGTAAGCGGGGTGGAGATGGGCAGCTGGGGCAGAGAGGACTTGCAGCAAGTCTGTGGCTGGTGACCTGCGCAGTCCCACATTTGTGTGCAGATAAACCAGGAGGAACAATTGGGGAGTGAGAGAGACCGCGCAACCCAGGGTTCTGGCGTGAGAAAAGAAAGCCTCAGAACTTCTACCGGTAAAAACCTGTGGGGTTTGCGGCAGAAGGAGGAACTGCCAGTCTCACAGGAGAGTTTGTTTAGAGACCCACAGGGTCCTAGAACATACACAAAACCACCCACCCAGGAATCAGCACCAGAAGGACCCAATTTGCTTGTGGGTAGCAGGGGAAGTAACTGAAAGCTGGCCAAGAGACAAGCAAGTGGTATTGTTCCCTCTCAGACCCCTCCCCCACAGATAGCACCACAAGACAGTGATGTGGGTTGCCCTGCCCTGGTGAATACCTAAGGCTCTGCCCCTCACAACATAATAGGCACTGCAGACAAAAAAAAAAATATGGCCCAAACGAAAGAACAGGTCCAGGCTCCAAAAATAAAACTAAGCAATGAAGAGATAGCCAATCTAACAGATGCAGAGTTCAAAACACTGGTAATCTGGATGCTCACAGAATTAGTGGAGTATGGTCACAAAATAGAGGGGAAAGTGAAGGCTATGCGAAGTGAAATAAAGCAAAATATACCCGGAGCCAACAGTGAAGGGAAGGAAACCAGGACTCAAATCAATGATTTGGAGCAGAAGGAAGAAATAAACATTCAACCAGAACAGAATGAAGAAACAAGAATTCAAAAAATGAGGAGAGGCTGAGGAACCTCTGGGACAAATTTAAACATTCCAACATCCTAATCTTAGGGGTGCCAGAAGGAGAAGAGGAAGAGCAAGACATTGAAAACTTATTCAAAAAAAGAATGCAGGTGAACTTTCCCAATCTGGCAGAGGAAATAGACTTCCAGGAAGTCCAGGAAGCTCAGAGAGTCCCAAAGAAGTTGGACCCAAGGAAGTACACACCAAGGCATATCAGAATTACATTATCCAAGATTAAAGAGAAGGAGAGAATCTTAAAAGCAGCAAGAGAAAATGAGAGGGTTACCTACAAAGGAGCTCCCATAAGACTATCAGCTGATTTCTCAAAGAAACCATACAGGCAAGAAGGGGCTGGAAAGAAGTATTCAAAGTCATGAAAGACAAGGGCCTACATCCAAGATTACTCTATCCAGCAAAGCTATCATTTAGAATGGAAGGTCAGAAATAGTGCTTTCCAGATAAAGTAAAGTTAAAGGAGTTCATCATCACCAAGACCTTATAAATGAAATATTAAAGAGACTAATCTAAGAAAAAGAAGATGATCAAAACTATGAACAGTAAAATGACAACAAACTCACAACTATCAACAACTGAACCTAAAAAAACCAAAACAAACTAAGCAAACAACTAGAACAGGAACAGAATCACAGAAATGGAGATCACATGGAAGGTTATCAGTGGGTAGGGGGAGGGGGAGAATGAGGGAAAGGGTACAGGGAATAAGAAGCATAAATCATAGGTACAAAATACACAGGGGAGGCTAATAATAGCATTGGAAAGGGACAAGCCAAAGAACTTGTATGTACGACCCATGGACATGAATTAAGGTGGGGAATGCTAGTGGGAGGGGGAGGTACAAGGTGGAAGGGAATAAAGGGGAGGAAAAAAATGGGACAATTGTAATGGCATAATCAATAAAATATATTTTTTAAAAAGAAAATTGCATAAAACATGTACATTTTAACAAAATTTTTTTCAAAGTAATTCATATGCTTCTATAATTCTTTATGTTCATTTGTATTTGCTCATCCTTCTGAAGCATGACCTTAGCTGACTTTGATAGTGAACACCTGTTAAGTAGGATAGGGAGATAGGTAGTGAGACAGGAGGGACTTTGACTTTGAACCTCAAGAGAAAAATATGCAAAGCTTTCCTACAGAGAAGATACTGCTCTTCTAATTCTGAGCTTTTAACATAAAGAAATAAACACTTATTCTAACTTATCACAAATATTCACGTTCTAAAGTATGTTTTCTAAAGCTAGGAAGGTAACACGTTGCATGCTTAACTACTCAACTCCAACTACTGGAGAAATGGAGAAACGTGATTCATCTGGTTGTACTCTCGTCATAACTCCCTATTTTCTTATAAGATGGTGACTAAGAATTTCTTAAGAATTTTGAGGTGTATTCCTTCAGCAGTCCTCACTGTAAACATCCAACTATTGCCACAAGATGGCAGAAGAGGATAAATCATAGGACAGCAGACATTGGCGGCTCGGCCTTCTAAGATTGTGTAAACCATTCTCTCCCCTCGAGTGGCTGAAACTACTGTTGTCCGGGAAATTTTTTTTTAGTCTTGGAAGTTATATTAGATACTTAACAATAAGTGTCAGTCAGGGTTCAACCGGAGAAACAGAATCAGTAGGAGATATATATTAAGATATTAATTGCAAGGAATTGGGTCGTACAGTTGTGGCAAATCCACCACCCGCAGGGCAGGCCGACAGGAAGGGCAGACCGGAACTGTTAAGCTTGGCTAAGACCTGCCCTCAGGCAGATTTCATCTTCGGAGAAGGCTGAGCTCTGCTCTTAAGTCCTTTAAACTGGGTCAGGCCCCTAGCTATCTAAAGCAATCTCCCTTACTTAAAGACAACTGCTATGGACTTTAATTAAATCTACAAAACACTTTCACAGAAACACCTAGATTTATGTTTGATTGAATAACTGGGGACTGTAGCCTGGCCAAGTTGGCACATCAAAAGATGACCAGTCTACCCCTTCTCAACTTGGCACCCTATACAGCACTTTACCATACTTAATCTCAGGCGACATCACCAAATTACAAGATAGGAGACCCCGGTCTCTGTGCCCTTACAAAGACCAACTATTACGCAGTCACCCATGAACAGAAACAGCTCTGGGAAAGTTCTAGAGTCCCCTTAAGAAACTAGTAATACAGTAGAACACAAATCCTGAGAACAGCCACACAAAAAGAGAAGGATGACTCCATGGTCCCACGCCTGGGCAGGTATTGCTCAGTGCTAACAGGAAACTCCCCATCTAGAAAGAGCTCCCCCCGCCAGGAGAGTGGAGCAGGGTGAGCAGTCTGCCCCTCCGGCCTTTAGGGCACGGCATGAGTCCCGCTTCAGTTCCACTAACGACCAGCAAAGCTAAGACATGGGAACAGGTTTTTACTAACAGACATTTGCTAGACCAATAGCTGCGTATTAGGTACTAGAGGATGCGTTAATTTACTCAGACAATGAAATCACATCTGTGACAGGACCCACATTTAGAGTCACCGCCTGACTGAGTTTATGATAATCCTGGCTGTCATTCTACAAGATCCACCTGTTTTCTGCACAAGCCAAACAGGCAAGCTGAACAGGGGTGTGTTGGCATCACATCCCTTCCTCTTGTAAGCCCCTGATAGCAATATGTATCTTCAGAATGTGATACTGCCTTTGGCTTACTATGTTTGTAGGTAGAGGCAATTCTAGTCTGTTCTATTCAGCCTTTCCTACCATAAAAAAGGAAAAAGAAAAAAAAAAACCTTACCCAACAGGCAGCCAGACAGCATAGCCTGTTGTCTCGCAGACTTTCAAGGCCGGGCAGGTTCACTCCGGATTCGGACAGACGGAAGAAAAGCTGCCGGCCATGGAAATGCCTGACATGCCTTTATTCAAGGGTGGGGCAATCCACTCAGGCCACAAGCCAGGTGTAGCGCCACAAGAAGTCCCAACTCCCTTATATACTAAAGGCACACAAAGCTGGGTGACAAGATCCTATATAACGCAGTGTGATTCCGCGCATGTGGGCCCGTCCTCAAGGCTATGAGAATAGTGCTTATCCGCCGGTGAGGGAGCCTGACTAACTCTATTTCCCCTACACCTGTTCCCCCGGGAGGTTAGAGTCTGGTCCTTGTCTATCCTGGGAAGCCAGGACCATTGTGTTTCCAAACCAGCATATCTGGGAAAAAGAGCTTACCCAGGATTTCTATAATAGAACACTTTACAAGAATCTGACAGGCCATTGCCCGAGAACACCGGGCTAACTTCCACTTGCACTAGGACCTGGCTGAGTCCAGGTCTGTCTGACCCTACTTTTACAGCAAATTGCTGGAATAGCGGTGCCCCCACTGTGAAAGAGAGGCTCGCCCTGCTGCTACGCTGGGGCCAAATACTGACAGGAGCACCCGGGCCCTTGAAAACGCTTAGCTGGGCCTCAACTCCTATGCCCGTGGGCGTGGAGCCGTGGACATGGGACCAGCAGCAATGGGCGGCCAGTGTGCCTCTCCCAGCTGTCTTGTCATGGCACCACAGCAATTCACATCCCAGGCTGGCATTTGAGGTGCCACTCCTCTCACTTTCCCCTGCACCCACATGGTTCCAAACCAACTGAAAACTAGACCAAAATCATAGTCTCAAACTACCTTTGTTATTACACTGATCAGAGAACGAAGCTTTGAAGAAATGGTCCTCCTGAACCAGGCTGAACGGACTTCCTGACATAAGGGGAGAAATTCTGCTTGCTTTTCAACTTTTCCCCACGAACCGAAGAGGGTGGATGGCCCTAAAAGCTAGAGAGAAGCTTTCAGCTGCGTATGGCTCATGAACTGTTCCCAGGCTCAGTAGCCCAACCCTTCTTCTTCCCTTGGACCCGATTGAGAAGGGGGAGGGACAATAAACCATCAGCTGGAGGTATGGCATTCCTCTGGGAAACATTCACGTGGAAGAGGTCAAGAATAAAGGAAAGGAAAACATTTCCAGGTGGAAGTCTACAAAGAAGCCAGGGGCAAATATGACTTGTAAACTCGAACCCATGTCAGTGAAGCCGAAGAGGAAGCGTGGGCTGCTGGTGAAGCAAGCGTACAACGAACCCCTGCAAAGGGCACCAAACAAACAAGACCTGTGGAAGATGACAAAGCTTCGTGTCCACAAAAGACGGTGCTCCCCCTGGGGAGGGGGTTCCTGTTCTTGAAGGGTCCGTTAGCTTTCCTTAATGGAGCAGACACCTCCCTGCATACACAGAAGGTTGGTTCACCTACCGCGTCATGCTGGGCAGGCCTGGGCTCCCCGGGAACCAGGGGCATTTGTGCTCTCTTCTTGCCTCCTACCTGCCGCTCTCCACCCCCATACCTGAAGGACAATATGTTGTACCCCACGTGTGTTTAGAGGAATAAGGTGTTAATGAAAAGCTGCCACTGAAACTACAATGCCAGGGAAAAGGGTCAGCTATGATTAAAATTGATGGTAGAAAAATGACAACGCCATGGTACCACTGACAGTTGAACTCTGAGCCACTCCGTACTCCATGCTTCCTGCTTACAGGGTCACACAGGCTGGTGGGTTACTCTCAGACCCCCAACCAGTCCTGCCGCTTCATGTTTTAAAAGAGAAAAGCATTTCACAAGTTACCATTTATCCCAGTTAGTAAGATGAAAAAGTAGTTCATGCTACCGAATGTTCCCTTCTGAAATAGAAGTGACTTCAGAGGTGCCCTGTCTATTAAAGTGGGAGGCTGAGCCGAGTGAGCAGTGTGAAGGGATTGAGTGCAGAAACGACAGTGTGCTCCCACTCTGGACTTCCCACCTCAGAATTACTGTGACTGTTCTTGGTTCGGTAAGAGTACCGTATTTTGCCATGTATAATGCGCACCCATGATTTTGTGTGCATTATGCACTGGGTCATCATACTCATTATTATACCCATGGTATGCTATCATTATACCCACATAAAATGCACATCCTTATTTTTCCCTCAAAAATATGGGCAGAAAAATGCTTATTATACACAGTAAAATACGGTAAACCAAAAAGCATGGTTTTCTTTTACATGATTCATTTCTTAAAATCATTTTACTGAGATATGATTAACATACAAAAAGTTGTATATATTTAATTTCTACAACTTGATGAGTGATTCATTTTTAATTTTGTTCACTTCCTAAATGTGCCTTGGAAAATATCTGATGTTTTTCATTTGTCTTGTGTTTTCATAGTGACTTCTAACATTGTATTGTGGATTTTTGGATTATGGGATTTTTTTTCCCCTCAAAAATGGACTGGAAAGAGTGGTGGAGTTCGAAAAAGCCTGAGTAGGGGGATGGGAAGAAAAACAGAAACTATAAAAGAACTTTCTAATTTATAAGAGAATTTGAATTCTATTTCACAGAGACAGAAAAACCACCCTGTGGGCCAAAAATACAATTTTTTTAAACAGTCTTCCAAGTCACTTTCCAAACTCCACTGCCCATTCCAAAAGACCTCTTTAAGCTACTCCAGGTATCCATCCCAATGGATACCCAGAGAACAAAACTGTCATTACCCACCCACAAAGAGTAACCTTACTGGCTTTTTCACTGAATTTGTCTTTTATTCAAGGAACCAACAGTTGGCTCTTACAAAACATTTCAACAAAACTTATATTTGCGTTTTCTTTTCATGTGACCAACAATTACTGCTAGGGTGCCCCAGTACTAAAACCCTACTTTATTTCCTTTGCCTTGATATAAACCTACTAGACAATACTACTGGGAGTTTCATGGCTACAGTACAATTAGACCATCCCATGACATCTAAAGATATTAACAAGACTACAGGTAGTCAGTCCTGCAAGGAACACCAGCCAAGTAGCTACAAATTAGGTTTCTCCCTGCCATTCCACTGCCCACTCCTCAATTCCACATGGTCTCCTGGCACCATTCAAAGCAGTGGTCACTGCCTCAAACCTCCCCAGCTCCATGTGTCCAGTGTTTCACTGTTCTACTACCCATTTAGTTCAGAAGAAAGATCTTTCCCCCTAAAAACAAAAATCAAGAATTTATTCAAGCAACCCTCACCTCCTTGCCCTTCAAGAGCTGGCTAAAGAGAGACAGACCCCTTGACTCAAGAGGACAACTGTAATTCCATGTCCCTTTGCTAGCCCTAGTCTGGAACACAAGACAACCCTTCACCAGAAGGACCTAGGGAACTTTGACCAGCTAAGTCTCTGGTGCCAATTCTGACACTGACCATAATGATGTGCAGGGTTTTTCCAAACTCCAATGTTGAAACCTGTCTTCAAATGACAATTTAGAGAAAGCCATATATACAAAAGATATCCAGGTATAGCCGTTCTTGCACAGGTAGACACAGAAAAAAGTCCCAGAACTCATGGTTGGGCATGCATCTCACTTACAATCCATACCCACTGTTTGATCAGAGATCTCTGAGCAACACAGGATTACTAAGACACGACTCTGTTATATCAAGGTAAAGGCAGTTATTATGTTATGTTTCCATTTTCCTTCTTCCCCTGACCTTCAACCACACCAAAAGAAACTCCAAGATCAGTCCAATTTTGAGTAGTTGAGAATTTAGATCTAATACCATGCTTTATCCTTATTTTATAGAATGATCGAAGTGAACCTCAGAAAAAACTGCCTACCCATGTCAGAGCTGATTCATGGTAGAGCTCAGTGCTAGAAAAAGCTGTAGCAGGGTTGGCCAGGGCATGGACACTACACCGAGAGGCTATGTCTCAGAGACAACCACTGTTCCTGGGTAGATCGCATAGCTCATTGCCACGGTCCTGGAAATGGAGTTAGGAAGGGATCAAGATCTTGGGACTGGTATTCAACATGGGAGCTCAGAATATAGGCAAACAAAGATTAGTCTTTGAAAATGTATAAAGGTCAGCCTAAGAGCAGTAGCAGATCTGCCAAAAGTAAGTGATCATTGCAAACCTAGGAGACCATAAGAAATAGAGGTGGCTCTAGATCCTGCATTAACACTAAGAGACTTCACAAAGTGAAGCTTTTCTGCCTCACCCTGCCTTCCCATTATGAATGATTATTCATATTTAAGAAGAATGACTTTGCTGACTGGTGTGGTTCAGTGGACTGAGTGCCGGCCTGCAAACTGAAAGGTCACCAGTTCAATTCCCAGTCAGGGCACATGCCTGGGCTGCGGGCCGGGTCCACAGTTGGGGGCGTGTGAGAGGCAACCTCACACATTGATGTTTCTCTCCCTCTCTTTCTCCTTTCCTTCCCCCTCTCTAAAAAAGTAAATAATTAACATCTTTATTTTTTTTTTAAATGAAGAAGAAGAAGAAGGACTTTGACCTCCAAATTTCCCTGGTGTACAGAATATGGTCTGAAATATACTGCTTTTCCTAGCAAGTTTTTTCCACCTTCACGGACATTTTCTCCATATAGGCCAGACCCTGGAGTAGAGCTTTCTGCCTGTGAAGTCACAGTACAGTGGGTTGTGTTGATGGATATGACACAGATCTCTCATTCCTCAGGAGCACTGGGGCCTGCAGCCATGAGCTACTTCATCTAGCTTCCCACATTCTCTCCAGTGTGTGTTACACAAATATTTCCCATGTACAACACGATTAAAAAGTGTTGTACTAGACTACTTTGCTGTGGGATACTCAGTGTTTCAGTTTAGTGAGCAACGTGTTTTAAACACCCCATCTGTGCAGGCTGTGGATTTCACCCGTTCTTTCTACCTCCGTTCCCTTACTGAAGAACATTACCTAAGACAACTGTAGTAGCAGACTGAGTCCTGCATCAGGCCAAAAAATAACGAGTGATCAACTATTTCCTTTTCCTATGCAAAATTTCTTCTGTTGTGCTTTGTTCAATCCCAACAACCCTGGTATCTATTTCTAACCAGACAACTGAGACTTGGAGAAGGTAACTGATTTGCCAACAGGTTATATAGTCAGAAGATGGGAGGTCTAGAACGCCAGCTCAGACCAGGCTGCCAAATCTGTGTTCATTCTAATGTCTAAATTATGTCACCTCCCTGAAAAGCTCAGACTAGTCCACGGAAAAGCAGCACCTCCAGAATTCCTATATAGGATGGGCTTAAGGAAGGACCGCCTGGTTTGCATAGAAATGCACTTGCAGCTTGAAACCATGTTTATGGATCAAGCCGTGTTAATTAAGCAAGAACCAATTGTATTGTCGAAGAGCAGAGGACAGACGGGGGAGGGGTATCATGAGAGAAAGAGGAGGTGGCTAGAACTCTTCAAGCTATGTGTTGGTATAGTCTCTTAAGGGAATTTGGAGGCATGGCATCCCAAGTGTAGCAATCTCTAGGACTTAGCCACTTTTGAATCTTTCCATAGTGAAACCTTGGCAACTTTAGTTCTCCAACAATTTTAAGGTTCCCATCACAAATTTTTAGCCCTTCCTCGGCCACATAAGACTCAAAAAGCTATTGCTCCAAAAAGTTGATGTCATTTATATATAACCTCCCTTTCTCCAATGTTGAGCGATAACCTAATTGACAGAATGATCTAAGTGGATAAGCAAATAAGGGGCCTTCTACATCCCCCCTGCACTCCAAACCATACCAACAGCCTTGAAAAACTTCCAAACATCAAAATGGGTATGCAGTTACAGGTAAGACAGAGGAGCAAAGCAAGTGTTACACTCTTGAACTAATGAAGTTATTACATTACATAATTTGATAAATTATAAATGAAGTAGGGATTCTTGATATCGCATACCTACAAGACAATCAAAGACCTTATAAATTAGAACATGTTGAATTTTGCTTTCCATCAAGAGATCCATTCATAGGAAATTCAGACCTGAAATCCATTTATTGTGCAAAAAGATAACCCTAGCTTTACCCATAACTGGCTAGCAATAAAGGATGGAAGGTGAGCTTTTAAAATATAGCATCCCTTGATTTATTTTGGCTAAGTACCTCCACCCTGCTGTGATGGCTTTAAAGTTTTCTTCTATTCTGATCAACATACCTGTATGAAACTAGTCTCCCTACTGGAAAAATTATTGAAACAAAACATGGTACTTTAGTTGCATCATCCCTTATGAGTAGCATTGCTGTCCATCCAACCCAGATTCAATAAATAAAGAAGAAATTTGTCACATTAAAAACTGAGTGTTTAAAGTACTAATGCACAGTATTCACTCTGCATAAGAACATTTAGTGCAATAACCATAATTCTTGATAACATTAACCTATCATTCTGTAATTATAATACTTTTACTCACCTATTATTTTAATAAATATAAAATGTACAGTTCTTCCCTTTTCTTCTGAGTATGTTTATCAAAATGTAGTTTTATGTCTATTAAATCTAATAGAATTTGGCTTTTTTTTTTTTTTTTTTTGCTAATTCATTTTACTCTATTTATAAGATATTGGCCTATGGCAGCTTAGAAGCAAACTGGTCCTACACCAGATAGTCTGAGATGCGCCAGTTTGGCCACCCCAGCCTTATAAACTCATTTGATAAACATGATTACTTTCTAGAAAGTCAACTATTTTACTTCTATCACTTCATTTCCCCGAAATCCTAAAACTTCCATCTAAAAATGGGGAAGTGTTATTGGGGGTAAAAATGTGTTTTCTCAAGACCAATCAGAAGCCAGGTTTCAGGGCCCCCACCAACTCAAGATTTCCAGTTCTATACATTTTCAAATATCTTGGGCAAATGAAAACAAAGCAACTAGCCTTTGGTGAGGGGAAGAGAGAGAGTTGATAAACATCCACCTCAAAAGCACGGACCTGGTACAAGAGACCCAGACAAGAAAAGGCCCCAGCGATGAAGCTGTAGCAAACACATATGAGAGCGAAGGCGACAGGAAGATGACCTAGTGCGGCCTAATACCGTGGCCTCCTGTTTGCAAAGCCTCGGTCTCTGTTCAGGCATGAAATACACAGGGTCTCGCTATTCGAGCATTTTAGGGCACACGCACCAATTAGAGCTTTAAACACATCTTCCAACAGGGGGCGCTTTGTGACTGTAGAAAAAGAGGAAAGCTTTAAGTTGAAAAACCATGACCAGTTTTGCTAATTCGCCTGAAATTTTTGGGCTGAAAATGTAAATATTGCCACTTTTATAGGGATTTGCTTTACCACAGTGAGACAGAGGGAAACATTTTTATTTTTTTATTTTAAAATATTTAAAATTCCTATCAGAACAGTAAAACCATTATATATTGACACATTTTCTAATTGTAGTATTATATTATATAAAGATAACATAATTTGTTTCTTTTTAAATTTAAGCTTTATTGTATTTTTTCCATTATCATTTAATCCCCTTATAGCCCCCCCATAATCACCACACTGTTGTCCATGTCCATGAGTCTGTTTTCCTTTTGTGCTCAATCCCTCTGCCCCCAATCCCCACCCTCCGCCACCACCACCACCACTAGCTACCATCTACTCTCCATCTATGAGTCAAGGGAAACATTTTCAGTTAAAGTCCACTAGAAGACACTTGTTCTCAGTATCATACAATCTTTCAGAGGAAAGGTGAGTCATGACCATTTTCTAAACTGGCTGGAAATACAGTCAGCCAAGCCTTCCTCCTTAGGACATAGTGTGGAACTTTGTCACACGTCAGAGGCCTAATGTCTCAAACCAACTTGTAGAGTTTCACATTATTTGAGTCTCATCACCCCAAGAATTCTCTCTGTGTCCAGGTGATAGAAATGCAGTCCCAGGACTTAGCCTCTAACAGATACCAAAGACTGATTCAGAAAGAAGGAAGTCAATGGGAGGAACTCATCTTAGAATATGGCAGCTACTTAAACTGGTGATGGTTTTCTTTTTTTAATTTTATTTATTTACTTTTTATAGGGGAGGAAGGGAGGGAGAAAGAGAGGGAGAGAAACATCAATGTGCGAGAGATACATTGATTGGTTGCCTCTCACACACCCCCGACTGGGGAACCTGGCCCGCAACCCAGGCCTGTGCCCTGACCGGGAATCATACCTATGATCTTTTGGTTGGCGGGCTGGCACTCAATACACTGAGCCACACCATATTGGTGAATTTAATATGGCAGAATTGGTGAGAATATGATCAAAACCCAAATTTCAACTAATGCTGCATCAATTTGTAGATATTAATGCACGTTTTACCAACTTATTTATAATCTTTGAAGGCAAGGGGAAGTTTTTCTTACGAAAAAAGCCAAAGTTACCTGTTTTTTCTTGCTTTCGTTTTAGAGAAATCTAAGCTTAAGGCTGCCCCAAAACACTGTTTTTCTGGCTTCACCCTTTCTTCCCCTCTGCTAATGTTTGGCAGTTGGGAAAACCCAAAGTCAGTGATGAGTTTAAGGCATGAATCTACCTTATGAATTCTTTAATATTTACCTAATTAATATTACCAAATTCTTTATTAGGCCTTTATTAATTTACCCAAGCTCTACCTTTCCAATATTAGGACAGAGTAGATACTTAGATTCATGCTGGGTTGCGGTTTATTAGAAAGGCACAACAAAGCCATGAATTTAAAGGACCAGAGGAAGGGAATGAACCTTCTGGGTTCCACCCTTGCTAAAGAAGGGTAGGAAAAGAAATAGGCCAAGTCTCACTTCTGCTTCTTTTTTGCTTTTTATCGCCTCACCAACCTCAGGGATCTGCAATCAGGAAAAGAAGCCAGATGGAAACCCCTGATGAAAGGCCACTTCAGGTTAAGGAGATAAGATGGATTGACTCAGAGAAATTAAGTGATCCTGAATCCCACAGAAACTACCAGAGGCATGCAGTGTTGGTGACGGAAGACCCTTTGTCATGAATCTACAGAATCTGTATGTGGCAGTCACCAGACAAGAGATTCAAGTGAGGCAGAAGCATTAAGACACTGGAGATCTTCAGACCTTAAGTAGTCCCTCCCCACAAGGAACTGATAGCCAACTTCTGAACCAGCCAGAAGAGCCAGTTTCCTCAGCACCCTTCCTCTCAGTGCCCGAGAAAGAACCCACAGGTACTTCAGGCCCTGTGCAGAGACCTCGGCTGTCAAAGATCAAGAGGAGGAAGCTAACGGGGCTTTTCAGTGAAACCGCCTACTGTCTCAACTGCCGAAGACAGACTTGAAGAATAACTTCCTAGTGCCTTTGAAAGGAGCTCCCGTGGCAGTAGTATCTCTGACATATTATTATAATCAGAGGCAAGAACACTGAAGTTCATCAAGACCATTGAAGGCCACCTGAATGGGTACTATCACATAAGGGGATCTTGGCTCTAACCTACTGGGCATTGGCCTGCCCTATCCGACTGGAAACCAGTCTCCGGGAATCCCATACCTTCCTCTTCTTTGGTGGAGGGTCTCTAAACCCAGGACCCTACCATGGACTTTAGGTACCATATTTTGTTGTGTATAATGTGCACTTTTTAACTCAGATTTTTTGACGGGAAAATAAGGATGTGCATTGAACATGGGTATAATGATTACATACCATGGGTATAATAATGAGGTATAATTAGCCCATGTATAATGCGCACAAAAACATGGGTGCGCATTATACATGGCGAACTGTGGTGTATAGGGTAAGTCAGCAAAAAGGCACAACGCGCTTAGGAAGCCTTGTCTGTCTTCCTGAGGAGTCCCTAGCCAGTTCCGGGTGCTCCTCAGAGACCCACTTCTCTCTTTAGCATGAAATAAAACCCACTCACACTCCCCTGCTTACTTATTCCGTGGAACACGTTACCCACTTCACTTTACTGGATCCCACCCCACTCTTGTCTCTGGGTAAAGTCTAGGCCCTCAGTCCAATCCTTCAGGTTCTTCTTATGCTTCTCTACTGTGGCCTGTGCTAAGCCTCCATGTGGGAACTTTAATCTTGAGAACTCTCTCCATGGTGGGCACAAGGCAGAGCAGATGGTTTATGCTCTCCTTTGCCCAATTGATATGGGTTGGTTTTTGTTTTTTGGGTTTTGTTGTTTTGTTTTTGTTTTTTTGTCTGTTTCTAAGGCATAGACAACAGTTTAAACTACAACATGGGATTAAAATTACAAAGAGCTTTGAACAGCACGGTCATGGCAGTTTCCCACTGGTATGGGGAAAAAGAGAATTTTACCCCCCCATCCCTTACCCCATTCAAATAGCATAGTGACTAGAAAAACCAGGAAAGATAGGGTGGCAGGGAACAGTCAATGACCACAGGGGCTCTCTGGAACAACATAATTGACCTATAGAATGAATAGCACTTGTCAAGAAAAAAAACAACATAAAGGCTGTATGAGATAGGCAGAATCTGAGACACTTCCAAAGTCAACTCTTTGGACTGATCTGGCAAGATTCAGCAGACCAGGGTTGGTAAAGTCCCTTGGCCTTCTCTGCTAGGTTTTCCTATATAGGTGAACCACATGAAACGTCACCTTGGAGAGACAGGAAGGAAAACAGAGCTCAGACGTTAACTGGGAGCTGTTAGGTACAGGGAGGTGACAGGGGCAAACCCCATAGAGGACTTTTGTGGTTTATTTACATATGACAGTCAAGCACCTCCTCACCCTCATCTCCTCTCTAGCTGGGACTGGTATTTCTGTCCTCATACCAAATCAGGGGAGAGCAGACAATCCAAGCAATAATAAAATAATGACGGTAAAGAGAACAACAACAATAATAATATTTACTGAGCTGTTAATGTATACCAGGTTAATAAGCACCTGACACTGAATCCTCCTAACATCATAGGAGGAAGATACTCTTAACCCACTAGGAAATGGAGTCTTGAAGAGAGTAAGTGGCTTATCAAAGGTCATGCAGATAAAAAGCAACAGCCAGCATTTGAACCCAGACATCTGAGTTTATCATTCTATACAATACTAAAAACATTTTCAAGAAGGTTGTCAGGTCCTTCTTTCCTGTCTTTCACTGTAACAGCTTTCTCCTAGGACCCTGCCTATTTTCAATAGGATGTCCTCATTGCTCCTCAAGGCAGGAAACTTTAAGGACTCCAGGGCGTACCCGCATGTCTTTACCTGCTGGCAGAGTCTGAGAGCTCCACCAGGGCTCACCCCAGCTGCTGCTGCTAACTTTCTTTACCTGCAGGCCACAGTGTCCCAGGATGCATGCACCCCAAGGTCACGACTGTCATTGAAGTGAATTGGGAACCAAGTAAAAACAGTCAATAGATGGCTCATTTTGTTCTTTAGTTTCTTTTTGGCGTAATTTAGATAGCCAGATTTCAGGATCTACACGATATGAGACCACATGGAAAAATGGAAAGATTTCCCCAGCAAGCTGTGAGAAAGTATGGGTTCTTTACCTGGGTAATCCCTCTACCTCAAAAGCAGAGTCTCTGGAGCAGGCATTTGTAATCATAGGGGGATCAGGGGTTTGTGAATCCCCCCAAATTATAAGTAAAAACTTAAGAGTACTAAAAAAGGAAAAGCATAACAAATAGAGCTATAAAACTGTTACTTGGGGAAAAAGACAAATCAGCAAGGAAATAAAGACAGCGACCAGATATTGAGATACAGTAAAAGGGTCAATAGGCTGAAAGGCCACATAAAGAAACAGAACAGTCTTAACAGGACTGAAGTGGGAAGAGTGGAAAAAGCACGCTAGGAAGGAAGACAATGTCACTGAGTGAAACAACTGGGTTAGTTATTTGGGAAAACACAGTGCAAAGTGTTAACCACCCTCTAATAAGGAAGTAGAATGCAAGCAATGAACAGTCAGATGAGTCAGGGGATGAGGGAGTCACTTCCATAACCATCCCATCCCATCTGCATGCAGAACTTGTAACTGGATCTGGAAGCAGACCTAGGGTTCAAAATCCTAGTACCTCTTCTAAGGGTGGCTTTGAGCAGTTAGCTTCTATGCATCACCCATAAAAGTTGATCACTACCTACGAATGATTAGTTGAGATTCATTTATCTGGCATTGGGTCAGTACTGGAATGCTTTCTTGGTTAAGTCAGTGGAAGAGGAAACTGGCTGTTGTAATTCATCAGAGTAAGATTTCTGTATCAGTTCTAGTTTATTGGCTGACAAGCGCTGATTGCTTTCCTGAATCAGATAGGTATTCTGTTAAGTGTGTCCAGATTTTTACTATGAAGTACAAAAATTAAGTGTATGCATGCACTGATCATGTATGACAAGAGGCAGGCCTTACTGTTTGTTGTTGTTGTTTTTTAATTGAAACAGCCCAGGGATCTATTATATGGAGTTAAGCCACAAAAAAGGAAACAAGAACAAGATATGTTCCAAGTTATGACATTTATTCCACCTTTTAATATCTGTTTGGTCATTTAGTGTGATGCAAACATGTACGTGACTAAGCTTATGACACTTCGCCAGTCATCTTGCCACACCAAAAGTTTCCATTCACGTAGTAGCAGGAGCTCCATGTTACCCACAGTTGACACTTGAGTCAGTGTACAAGAGCTGGGTAAGCAGACAGGGCTTTGTGATAGAGGAAGTGACTCTTGTTCCTCTAAGATATTTAGTTTCCTGCTGAGCAAGGTAGAAATGACATCTACATCATTGCATGTAGCTTTGGCTCATTTTAGAGATTCAGTCTGATACCTAGCCCTTAACTACAATATTAAGCATCAGATGAAACTTTTGTCCTATAGTCATGTTAAAGAAAGTCGTTGTAAAAGCAGTTTAATTGCATACAAAGACACTTAGAAAATTATTCATTTTCAGTTAAGTTGAAAAAGTGACTTAACCTAGGGGCCTCAGAATTTTTTCTCTATGAAGTGATGAAACCACCTCATAAAGTAGTTACGACTAAGGAACAAATCAACAAGTTCACATAAAGAATTGAGAAAGGGTTAGCTACTGTTGCTGCTATTCCTTGTCCGTATCCACACACAGTTAGTCATGACCACAATCTACTGTTCACATAACTATCACCACCGTCCTACATGTTTAAGCAATGAACATGTGTATACTGACAAAAGTGCTTATGACATAAGGGAAGGGGGAACCAGTATATTCAATATCCACTAGAGATTAAAGCAAAGTGGTAAAAATGGACTAAGGCTAGGGAAGAGAACACAGACGTAAATGGTCGAGAGGTGGCGGGGAAAGTGGTATAAAGTTACGCCAAGAAAGTAGCTAGTATGAACACAAGAATGGAACTAGGAGAATACTAAAGAGAAACCCAACAGAAGGAATGCAGGGTGTTGTTAGGCTCTCTAGAGCCAGGACTCCTTGCCAGCCTCCAGGCCACAGTCGGCCCCAGCAAGCGGGCCCAGCGACAAGGTGAGATGGGAACGCAGGGTGGGCCGCATTGAGCCTGCGCCCCTAGGATGGAGGACAGTGCGGGGCCTTGTTTCTCACTGGACTAGGAGCCTCTAGAGAAGGCCTGTTTTCTTAATATTTGAACGCAGAGCTTGTCAAGTATTGTGTCTGACATCGTAGTGCCCAGTAACGTGCACAGAGTAAGTGATAGATAAATACTGTCAAATGCCTACGCGAAGGAATGAATACCTGGCAAGAATGAGTCCACCTACTACTGGGCCTACCTCCCTAAAGAATTACATTTCCCTGTCCGCTTGTGGGCGACCGAGCGCTTTCACGAAATGGAAAAGGGACAGTTACTTTCCTAGGCCCCTTATCCACCTTGTTGTCCATGCCGCAGTGTCTCATGGGAAAGGTAGTTCTAGCGCTGGTTGTCTGGCCCCGGGCGAACTGAGCCCAAACTCAACTTCCCAGCAAGCCGTGCAGCGGCCTTGGAAGAGGGGCAAAGCACTGCAGCAGGCGCGGAGGAGGGTGTTATACCCCCAGCGGGGCAAACCACTGGCCCTGCTTACTGGGCTGCAGCCCGACGCTGGCGGATCGGCAAACAGCCTGCGTGCGGCTCGTGCGGCCCGGGAAGAGAAGGATTTCTTGAAATCCCAGTCCGCGGACATGAACCCTTTAACTAAAGTCAAGCTGATCAGTGAGTTGAGTGAGCGTGAGGTCCAGCTCAGGGTGGCGGAGGAGGTGTCCTGGCACTCCCAGTACAAGGATAGCGCCTGGATCTTCCTGGGAGGACTTCCTTATCAGCTGACTGAAGGGGACATCATCTGCGTGTTCTCACAATATGGGGAGATTGTTAACATCAATCTGGTGCGGGACAAGAAGACTGGGAAATCCAAAGGATTCTGTTTCCTCTGCTATGAAGACCAAAGGAGCACAATTCTGGCTGTTGACAATTTTAATGGGATCAAGCTCAGAGGAAGAACTATCCGAGTGGATCATGTGTCTGACTATCGGGCTCCTAAAGACTCGGAAAAACAGATACTGTGACCAAAGAGCCCCGGGATAAGGGCTGTGGGGCTCAAACACCCTCATGGAATTCATCTGAGGGCTCTGAAGATGACAAAAACCACCAAACACACACACACACACACACACACACACACACACACACGACAGAAAGTAATAATAATAATAAGGAAAGAAGAAAAACAAAAGACATGGGGAGGTACTGGCAGGGCAGGCGGCCTCCTGTTCAACTCCCAGAAGTAAGACGGTAAAGGAAAAGGATGCTCCTAGCTCCAAAAGGCACAGCTGCAAGAACTCAGGGGTCAGAAACCAGAGTCCAGTGCTGAAGCACTGTCCCTGCTCCCCTGAGGTCAAAACAACCTACTGGGGCGTGGAGAGGGAGCTGAAGGAGGAGATACTCAAGCAGGAAGGAAGAAAGAAAAGAAAACGCAAGGATAGAGACTGAGGTCGATGCTCAGGCTGGCCGGCCGAGGGACGTCCTGAGGGACATAGCCATTGAAGTAGAAGTCGAGGTAAATCCCATTGACCTAAAAGGTCTGGGAACTCCCCAGACCTGGACCCTGTGAATCCCAGCAACCTCAGGCACCTGACTGGAGCTGCAGCCCAGGCAACTGCTCGGCAGAATTGAAATGAACTACATTTTTAAAATGCAGTCTGCACAGAAGTATTGCCTGTTCCGTTCTCAGTCAGGACACATGCCTTGGTTGCAATTCATCCCCCGTTGGGGAATGCAGGAGGCAACAGATGGATGTTTCTCACATCTCTGTTTCTCTCTGTCCCCCTTTCCCACGCCACCCATCCCTGGCTCTCTGTCCTCCCCTGCCTCCCTTCCTCTCTCTCGAAAAATTAATGGAAAAATGTCCTCAGGTGAGGATTAAAGAAAATAAAATAAAAATGCAGTCAATTTCAGTTTTGCTTTTACTATTTCTGTATGTAAAATCTCTGAGTCTGCATCCTTTAATCCCTTGAGTATTCGAGACATTGAGAGACCTGTAGTTTTAGCAGCCAAATGTCCTGGAATTTTGATCAAAATTCATTGTCCCTGGTAATATGCTTGGTATTCATCAGAGTGTATACCCAAAAATTGGGCTCATAAGTATGGCCTTTTAATTTATGACCACAAATAATGAAATGTCCAATAAAGGGGAGATTCCAGATAATTCTGGAATTCTAGTCTTTGTGCTAGATGTTTAGAACACTTACAGTGACCTTTCCAGTTGGCAGGTAGGTCCATAGGGTACAGAAAAGTGGCTTAACTAGTTTTGGACAACTTGATGCGATGTGATGATAATTCATGACATCAGCTTACTCCCTTCCCACCCCTTCCTATTTTTGTAAATGTAAACATCTTTTGCTTTTTTTTTTTTTTGGTTGATACATGCCTCCACAGTTTTTTTTTCCTTACAATCTATATATTTTTTTACCTTTAGTGAGGTGAGAGTCACATAACATAAAAGTAACCATTTTAAAGGGAACAAGTCAGTAGCACATTGTATATTCATAGTATTGTAAAGCCTCAACCCCTATCTAGTTCCAAAACATTTTCATCACCCCACAATGAAATCCTGTACCCATTAAGCAGTTATTCCCCATTCCCTCTTTAACCTAGTCCCTGGCAACCAGCAATGTGCTTTCTAGTCTATGGATTTACCTGTCCTGGACATTTCATACAAATGGAATCATACAATAAGAAAAAAACACACAAGCAGTCATTCTGAGAAAGTTCAAGTAACTTGCTTAAATGGTTTCCATGTTGCTTTCTGGAAATTTACCCTTTTTTTAAATATTTTATTTATCTATTTTTAGAGAGAGGGGAAGGGAGAGAAACATCAATGGGATGAGAGAAACATGGATCAGTTGTCTTTCACACACCCGCAATCAGGGAGGGACCTGGCCCGAAACCCAAGCATGTGTGCCCTGACTGGGAATCGAACCAGTGACCTTTTAGTTTGTAGACTGGTGCTCAATGCACTGAGCCACACCAGCTAGGGTGGGAATTTATCTCTTAAAAGGTCCCCCACTCACCTGACAGAAATAATGAAACTGCATTCCATGCAAGTCATTTTAAACCAACATCTCTCTGAAACAGATGGCAAATGAAGTTTTGGTGATAGTAGGCCCTGAAGTTACGTTTTCTTTATCTAGTCCAACACAACAAACACTCTTCATTGAGCGCCTGAAATGGGGCTATTCTAAACTAAGATGTGCTGTCAGTTTAAAATACATACCAGGCCTGACCAGGTGTCGGTTGGACTGTTGTCTCCCGCACCAAAAAGGTTGCGGGAACCCATTCCTAGTCACGGCACGTGCCTATGTTGCAGGTTGGGTCCCCGGCCTGGGGTCATCAGTGTTGTTCTCTCACACTGAAGTTTCTCTCCCTCTCCTTCTCCCTCCCTTCTCCTCTCCCTAAAAATATATAAATAAAATATTTTTTTTTAACTGAGGGTATGAGTAAATGGCTACACTGCTATATCTAGAAACAAACAGGTGTGCTCAAATGGTGCAATTCAGGCGAGTATGACAAAGCAACTACTTATAAAGGTGTAGACAAGGTAAGAAAACCCATAAGGAAAAATTAAATGGTGGTGGGGAGTTGGGAGGTGGGGTGGGGGTGGGATGAACTGTCTTGCCCATCCCTGCCAGCCCCTTCCTGCCACTTTCCGATGGCAGACCATGGGACTCCAGGAAGTTATTGCTGCTGTTGTTGCAATGGGAAAGATGAACTTTCTTACCCTACAGCCATTGTCAACAGGATGAAATCCAAGAGGATTCGGAAGCTGTGCTGGTATTGCCAGCTGTGCCAGAAGCAGGGCTGGGATGAGAATGGTGTTACGTGTCACTGTAAGCCCCAGTCACATCAGAGACAACATTTACTGGCTTCAGAGAATCGTCAGCAGTTTATGGATTATTTTTCAGCGCAATTCCAAAATGACTTCCTAGAACTTCTCGGGAGATGCTTTGGCATGAAGAGAGTTCACAACAAAGTGGTTTATAAGGAGTACATCTGCCACAGAGAGCACCATTCAGTGGGAGACTCTGATTTTACCAACTGGCTGGTCAGAGAAGGCTTGTGCAATGCGGATGAGACACCAAAAGGCTGGAATATTCAGTATATAGGCAGGGACCCAGAAACTATCTGCCAGCAACTGGCACTAGAGAGAATAAATGGAACCTTAGAAGAAGAGAACACTGCCAAATTTATTGAAAGGTAAGTGAAAAGGGATCTGGAAGGGAAAGAACAGGAGGCCCCTGTTTTTACAGAATTAATCAGAGAAAATGATGAAGAGAAAGTGACATTTAGCTTTAATAAAGGAGCATGTAACTCATCAGCATCATCTTCCAAGTCAAGTTCTTTGGAACCAAATGCACTGAAGGCAATTGAGACTATAGCATCAGTGAAACAGAAACACCCTTCCCAAAGCTCAGCTCAACCAAAAGAAAAGAAGAAAATGAAATCTGCGCTTGATGAAATCATGGAGAACTTCCCGCCAAGATGGATGCATAAGTAGATACACTCGGCCTCCTCACACAACCAAAAGAAGGACAACAACAAATTTAAAAACAAAAAACCAGAACTACCAGAAAATCGAGCTGTATGGAAGTCTGACAACCAAGGAGTTAAAGAAGAAACATTCGTCCAGACTGGCAGGGTGTGGAGACAGGCAGACAGAGTGGAGAAGATGCACAGCAAGGCAACAGCTGGAGGACTGGGTGGCCAAGGTGGTGGCTGGCAGACCGGACAGTCCCATATTTGCATGCAGATAAACTGGGAGAAACAACTGGGGAGCAAGACAGATCAAGCAACCTAGGGTTCCAGTGCAGGGAAATAAAGCCTCAAAACCTCTGGCTGTAAAAATCTGTGGAGGTTGTGGCAGTGGGAGAAACTCCCAGCCTCACAGGAGTGTTCACTGGAGAGACCCACAGGTTCCTAGAACATACACAAACCCACCCACCTGGGAATCACACCACAAGGGCTCAATTTGCTTGTGAGTAGCAGGGGAAGTGACTGAAAGCAGGGTGAGAGCTGAGCAAGTGGCCTTGTTCCCTCTCTGATGACTGCCCTATATATAGCTCCACTGCACAGTGAGGTGGCTTGCCCTGCCCTGGTGAATGCCTAAGGCTCCACCCCTTACAACATAATAGGTGTGCTGAGACAAAGAAAAGTGGCCCAAATGAAAGAGCAGATCAAAACTCCAGAAAAAGAACTAAGTGACAAGGAGATAGCCAACCTATCATATGCAAAGTTCAAAACTCAGGTAATCTGGAAACTCACAGAAATGGCTGAGTATGGGTGCAAAATAGTGGAAAAAGTGAAGGCTATGCAGAGTGAAATAAAGGAAAATATACAAGGAACCAACAGTGAAGGGAAAGAAACCAGGACTCAAATCAACAATTTGGAGCAGAAGGAAGAAATAAACATTCAACCAGAACAGAATGAAGAAACAAGAATTCAAAAAAATGAGGAGACACTTAGGAACCTCTGGGACAACTTTAAACATTCCAACATCCGAATCATAGGGGTGCCAGAAGGAGATGAGGAAGAGCAAAACATTGAGAACTTATTTCAAAAAATAATGAAGGAGAACTTCCCCAATCTGGTGAAGGACATAGACTTCCAGGAAGTCCAGGAAGCTCAGAGAGTCCCAAAGAAATTGGACCCAAGGAAGCACACACCAAGGCACATCAGAATTACTTTATCCAAGATTAAAGAGAAGGAGAGAATCTTAAAAGCAGCAAGAGCAAAGCAGAGAGAGACCTACAAAGGAGTTCCCATAAGACTATCAGCTGATTTCTCAAAGAACCCGTACAGGCAAGAAGGGGCTGGAAAGAAGTATTCAAAGTCATGAAAGACAAGGGCCTACATCCAAGATTACTCTCTCCAGCAAAGCTATCATTTAGAATGGAAGGGCAGGTAAAGTGCTTCCCAGATAAAGTTAAAGGAGTTCATCATCACCAAGCCCTTATTATATAAATTGTTAAAGGGACTTATCTAAGGAAAAGAAGATCAAAACTATGAACAGTAAAATGACAACAAACTCACAACTATCAACAGCTGAATCTAAAACAATAAAAGTGAAAACAAACTAAGCAAACAACTAGAACAGGAACAGAATCACAGAAATAGAGATCACATGGAGGATTATCGGCGGGGAGGAGAAGGGAGGAAAATGGGGGAAAAGGTACAGGGAATAAGAAGCATAATTGGTAGGTACAAAATAGACAGGGGGAGGTTAAGAATAGTATAGGAAATGGAGAAGCTGAAGAACTTATGTGTACGACCCATGGACAATGAACTAAGGTGGGGGAAAGCTGATGGGAGGATGTGTGCAGGGCTGAGCAGAATAAAGGGGAGAGAAAAATGGGACAACTGTAATAGCATAATCAATAAAATATACTTCAAAAAAATAAATAAAATATTTTTTAAAAATAAAAATACATTTAAAAAAAAAGAAATGATGGAGATTGAAGAGGGAAAGAAAAGAGCTGCCTGAACAGACTCCTGGCTGTAGCCTGAAATCATTGTGAAAATTATAACCAGAAACTTGGAGAGAAATATCATAAGAAAAAGAGCATTATTAAGGAAGTAATTGACAAATATGCAACTGTTGTGAAGATGATGGACTCTGGAGACGAGCTGACCCATGACCAGACTCATTTATAAACAGTAATTCCAGCACCAGGAAAAAGAATTCTTGTTCTAAATGGAGGTACAGAGGAAGTGAAGGTACCTTAGAATACATCAATGAGAAGATGTTTTCAGCTACTATAGTCACTGAAACTGGCCCTTTAAAAGGATGCTGAGTTGAAGGAATTCGAAATGAAGATATTTCTAAACTTGCTTGAGTTTGAAAATTTGTTAACATATTAAAGTCTTAAAGCATCAAATTGGTGTCCACCAAAGCATTATGAGACTCTACTGTGGAGGATGTTTCTTTTGTATGAAACACATGGGTTTATTTAAATATTACTGTATAGTTGTTTAGCTAAAAAAAAATTTTTTTAAAGGGAAGAAAGAGAATTCATGGACATGGACAAAAGTGGGGTGATGGGGGAGGGGAGGCTGGTATAAGAGGGACAAGTGGAAAAAATACAATAAAAATGCTTTTAAAGTAAAAAGATAGAACAAAATAAAATAAGAAAAATCTAATTATAGCTCATGAAGTATCAAAACTTTGTAAATTTGCTCTTATGTTTGTTTTCTTTATAATATTTCCTTTCTTTTTTAAATGTTCAGTAAAAGATTGTTATTGTAAAGTGTTTTATATTAGAAAGTTTAGAATCGTAAAATAAAAAAGAACATGAAGCGTCCTTGAGGCCACCTACAGCAGAAACCTGAAGGCACAAGGAGAGAGTGTAGCTCTCAGAGACTCACTGCCCGGGAGGACCAACAGACAGGAGGTGTTGCTGTCGGTGGGTGTGAATTCAAGCCGCAGCGACCTGGCCTGATCTGATCAGAACTGAGGAAATAAAAAATCACTCTCCTCCCACTCTGCAGTCTCCTGAAACTGCCTCTCCGGTGCCAAACCACCCAGAAGCCTCAGGGCAAGGGAACCAATGATGAGGTTTGCATGGGTTAGCCGTGCAGGGCACACAGCAGGGTGAAAAGGTGTTGGGAGGTTATCTGGAAGAGCGAGTGGAAAATATTCAATAGTTTCTCTCCAGGGCAAGAATCACTGATAGCTTTCTAAATGTTAAGGTGTTCGAGAATACCAATTAGAGTATAATACAAGGCAGGATAGTTAAGAAGCTAGGAAAATTCCATGGCAAGTGGAATGAGGAAACTGAGACAGAAAGATGAGCAAACTGGCTGAGCAATTTATAGCCAGATCCAGAAGGTAACCAGGGCAGAAAGCCCCTGAGTGTCTAACAATGGGCAAACCTGGTGGAGGACCTCGCCCCCAGGGTGGCTTTTCCTCCCAGGGTACCTGGCTGGTCATTCAGTTCTGATCCTCTGCTAAGCTTTTCTACCCTACGAGGACACCGAGGTCTCCATGGTGCTTCAGCTCCAGGCCAAAAAAAGGCAGCAAAACCAGGCAGGTGACCCCAGGACCACCTGAAATGGCCAATGGCTTAACCCATGGCACCAACCAATCAGTGGACACCACCACCCTGAACGAATACACCTGGAAAAGCTAATGAATAGTCTCTTGAGATCCTCCCCTGAGACCTCCCATGAAATACCCAATTTTGGAAAGCAGATAAATCTCCAAAGAAGCCCGAACTCGCCCATCCCTGGGGCAGGCCCACTGGAATCTTCCCAACAGGGGCGCTTTTCTCTCTTCTTTTCAGAAGGGACATCTGTGTCCCTAGACTACACTGGTAAACACAGGCAAAGTTGACCTCTGATTCTCTGACTCTTGTTTTCCTCTTTCCGTTCACATCATTCCTAGTCTGTTGGTTTCTGCCTCCTTAGCATGTCAATTCCAACATGGAGTGCTGCAGTCAAGGCTCGTTTTCCCCACCTTGGGGTCCAGAAGACATTCTGTTTTCTTTTCTCTTCATTTGTTTGCTTGTTTTGTTTTTTCTTTAAGGAAATTCTCCAAATGCCTGCTCTCTACCATATGACCTCACTTACATGTGTAATCTAATGAACAAAATAAACTGATGACCAAAATAACAATAGAAGCATGGACACATGGAACCAACTGACAGCTGTCAGGTGTGAGGAGAGAAGGGGACACTGGATGAAAGTAGGTGACAGGATTAGCCTAAGAACATATATGCATAACTCATAGACACAGACAATAGTGTGGTGAAGGCCAAAGGGAAGGGGGAGGGGTGGGGGCTGAGTGGAGGTGGCAAAGGAGGGAAAATGGGGACATCCCTAATAGTATCCACAATAAAAATAAAGATAAATAAATAAATAAAATGTTTTCAAAAATGTGTTGACTTTACGATTTCAATTCTCAGAGTTCTGAACAAGCTTCACTGTCACTCCCTTTTACTTCTTATAGGGTCCTGACTTTCGTCTTTAAAATACATCACCTGGGATATTAGCCACCATGACCTCCTGGGTAGGAGTTTGTGATCAGATCACCCTGTGAGGTTACCTCCTAACCTTTTTACCCCTATCCCACCAGCCCTGGGGAACCAGACCTGCAGTATAGGGGCTACAAGTCTAGAGACCCGAAAGCCGGGAATGGGGACCCCAAGCCCCCCAAGAGAGGGGAAGAAGTGGTGGGGGGAGAACTGGGAGTGGGAGGAGCTGGGACAGCATTGAACCCAACCAGGTGCTCACTGGCCAGGAGGGGAGGGACCAGTGACTTTCGCTGCAGCACTTCAGCATCCGATTCTTAGCATCAGCTCTGGCCCTGGCTTTGCTCTCCATCAAGGAGGTTGTGGGGCCAGAACGTTCTAGGGGATTGGAGCTCCAGAAAGGATGATCGAAGTGGTTTGCAATGACCCTGGGGAAGAAGGTCTGCGTGAAGTGCAACAGGGATGACACCATGGGGACCTGAAGAAGTTGATCGCAGCCCAAATGGGTACCCCTTGGAACAAGATCATCCTAAAGAAAGGGTACTCGATTTTTAAGGACCACATTTCTCCGGCGAACTGTGAAATCCATGATGGGATGAACCTGGAGCTTTGGCAGAATTCTATCCCAATGCCCGGCCTGCCCTGCCCTCTACTTCCATTCTCACCCCCCACACCGTGCAGATGCTTGTTTTAAAAAATTCATGTTAACAAAAACTTAGAAGCAGAAAAAATAAAAATAAAAAGGTAAAAATAAATAAAGTAGCTCTGGCCAGTGTGGCTCAGTTGGTAGGAACATTCTCCACTAAACCAAAGGGTCAGGGGTTCAAGTCTCTGTCAAGGCACATACCCAGGTTGCAGATTCTGTCTCCAGTTTGAGCACATGTGAGAAGGCAAACAATCGATGTTTCTCTCTCTCTCTCTCTCCTTCCCTCTCCCCCTTCCTCTCTGAAAGTAATGAAAGAAAATGTCCCCAGGTGAGGATAAAAATAAGTAAATAAATTAAAATAATGTAGTTCTAGAGCATAACTTCCTCTTAGGAACCCTCAAGCAGCTTCATTTGTTCATCCAATCTTCATTTACTAAGAGCTACTGTGTTACAGGCCTCTAGGAGATACTGGGCATACAAAAATGGAGAAGACACAGGCACTCACCCAGGAAGCTCATGGAAGCTGTTTTTTAGGTAAACAAAGCTGGGGAAAGGGGGTCAGAAGAGGTGAGATGTGAACCAAGAAAGGAATCACTCCCCAGAACTTTTTACAACCTAAATATTGTGAGCTTTCCATGCTCCACAAGATACAACTTCAGAGATTTTTCAGACCAGCACAGCCTCTCTACATGCACTATATTAAATGTGGATGTGATTTATTTTTTTCTGCTCATCAGTGCGTCTTGGCACTGTCTGGTGCCGCCCTCAGATCCCGTCTGCTGATAGCACTGCTGGCCTGAGATGGCTTCTCTCTCACCAGGGCCTGAAAAATAATGGAGTTGCCCCAATGGTGACTATTTCTGCACACAGCATGCTTTCTGCATATTCCCACTGCTTCTGTATCGAGGCTATCATCCTTGTCTTGGTTTCTGATTGTATTTGTGCTGAATGTGCTCATTTGCATTCAGTGATGCTTATTATTCTATTTCCCCAGCATAATTATTGATACAATTGTTTTTCAGTTCTATCCTTTTAGGTAAAAATTAACCACGCTCAGGACAGACTTGACTGCACATAATCCAAAGCTTAAGACAGAATTGACTGGATCGTGGACTAGATGTAATCTTAAGAAATAATTATGACTACAAATAGTGGCAATCCTCTAGTTTAGGATGTAACAAGCATTTCCTCGGAAGACACAAGTCTTGCGTTGCTTAGCATTTTCTTCTAAGTTTTGGAATGCAAATGGCAAAGCTACAATGGACCTCAGAAAGTCACCTGACTCAACCCCATCATTTCATAAAGAGGAAAGTTAGCACCAGAACAGTAAGGTAACTTGCTTAGGTCAGACAACTTTGACAGGGAGCTAAATCCCAAGATTCCTTACTTCTCGTCCAAGCCTTTTCTGACAGCTGTCCGGTACTGAATTTGCCTGGTCTCCCTGGCTTCCACAGCTCGTTCTCCTCCCTCCCGTATTTTAATCCCCACCACACCTGCTCTTTATCATCTTTTGTCCACTGCAGTTTCATTTACTTCCCTCTTGCTTCTTCCTCCATGAGATTTTTCACATTCCTGTCAGTGTTGTGTGTTCCCTCTTCCTAAACCCTGTTTTTCCTGTCTTCACTATCACTAAAAGAAAACCAGTTTGCGTGTCTATCTTTATGTTTTCTACATTTAGTACTTAAAAAAAGAACCTGATGTATATGAAAATTCTGAACTATCTTTAAAATTACAATTCTATAAATATACTATAGTCCACTGGAAAAAAATAATACTACTAAATTCCCAAGACTTAGTACAAAAGCACTTCTGGAATGTAAAGCACTTCTGGAATGGTAAAGTAGGTTTTGAAATGACTGCTTAGGGGCCCTTAGTACTTGAGAAAAGATATAAGGTTTCTATAAAGGAATTGCAGTCTTCTGTAATATAATCAGTTCAAAATGCAATGGGTGATATTAATTCTCTGTAGTAGCAATGGAAATGAATGACTAGGGAGAGTAAAAAACAAACAAACAACAAATACAAACTAACTCCATCACAGTAACTAGAGAAAGATGCTTGGGGACAATAAGATGCACTGTATTTTATCAAGTCTGGATTGGGCCATGCACAGAACCAAACCCACTGTTTATTCTCAGTCTGTTATAAGCATGGACTCTCTGGTTACAATTAGCTTCTCATTTATTCTGCTAGCAGAAGAGACATGACACTGACATTTTTTATTGAAGACATTAATATTCTAGATCCAAGGGCGAGAAGTCGTCCCATGCAAATTAATTAGTTGGTGCCCCCACTTACTTCTACTAACATACTCTTTTACTCCATGTGTTAGACTGTAGCTCTGGGCCTGCAGAGCTGAGGTTCTTACCTTAAATGTGGCGATCACATGAAAGAGTTGTCACCATGAGCTCATCCCTAATGTCCAACCAGTTTCCCTCTTTAGCATTTCAGGGCTGTTTCTAGCTTCTTGCCCATTGATAAAATAACAACTATCTATTGTGCATAATTGATTGCTTTGACTATGGTAGGTTATTTTCCCTTCAAGAGTAGACAATCTCATTGACTTAAACAAACCAAGAGTAGTAGGTACTAATGAGCTGAGGAAATGTATAATTAGACCTGATCTTTTCTGTGCCATCTTTTTTCATACTCTTCTAACAGCGTCAGGAAAGGAAGGGAAAGCAGTCCTGCGAACCCGCTGGGGCTGGCCCTGGGAAAGCCGACACACCATTCTCTCCACTCCCCGGACAGAGGAGAAGGGCCTCTTGGAGGACCATTTCACTTCTTGCTTGAGCAGCCCTGTCTATTTTGGAACTCAGAGTCCTGCAAACTACATAAGGGAATGGTGTCATGGAACCTCAGACAGGGATCGCGCCCTCAGGCCAGGCAACAGCTGTTCAGCAGCTGTGCCATTGTACCTTAAAGCCGCTTAGTGTAAGATGAAGCTATGTGAAAAATAGAGACCTCTGTGACGACAGCTGGCAGGTGATGTATATCATGAAGACATTTGTGGCATTGGGATGAATACATAACGGATGAGTTTTTGATTAGGGTTTTTAAGTTTAGGATAAAAGTTATGTACTCAGATCTTTTCAATTTTAGAAAAATTAATAATGAAAAATTAAAAAAGAGGGTAAGGGAAAAGCCCTGGCAGCTGGTACAATACAGGAACAGAGGTGGGTAATATGTGGCTTCCTGTCATCTTTACCTCTTTCTCCCTCCCCAATGCCCCACCCAAAATATAGCATGAGAGCTTCCGGTCAAGATGGAAGCATAGGTAGATGCACTTTGTCTCCTCACGCAACCAAAAGAAGGACAAGAACAAATTTAAAAACGAAAAATAACCAGAACTTCCAGAAAATCGAACTGTATGGAAGTCCGACAACCAAGGAGTTAAAGAAGAAACGTTCATCCAGACAGGTAGGAGGGGCAGAGATGGGCAGCTGGGGCAGAGAGGACTTGCAACAAGACTGTGGCTGGTGGCCTGGGCGGTCCCACATTTGAGTGAAGATAAACCAGGAGGAACAACTGGGGAGTGAGAGAGACTGCGCAACCCAGGGTTCTGGTGTAAGAAAAGAAAGCCTCAAAACCTTTACCGATAAAAACCTGTGGGGTTTGCAGCAGAAGGAGAAACTGCCAGTCTCACAGGACAGTTTGTCTGAGAGACCCACAGGGTCCTAGAATGTACACAAACCCACCCACACAGGAATCAGCACCAGAAGGGCCCAATTTCCTTGTGGGGTAACAGAGGCAGCAACTGAGAGCTGGCCAAGGGCCAAGCAAGCAGCAGTGTTCCCTCTCAGACCCCTCCCCCACATACAGAGTCACAAGGCAGTGACACGGGTTGCCCTGCCCTGGCAAATACCTAAGGCTCCACCCCTCACAACGTAACAGGCACGCTGAGACAAAAAAATACGGCCCAAACAGAAGAACAGATCAAAGCTCCAAAAATAGAACTAAGTGATGAAGAAGTAACCAATCTAACAGATGCAGAGTTCAAAACACTGGTTACCTGGATGCTCACAGAAATGGTTGAGTATGCTCACAAAATAGCAGAAAAAGTGAAAGCTATGCAAAGTGAAATAAAGCAAAATATACAGGGAACCAACAGTGAAGGGAAGGAAACCAGGACTCAAATCAACAATTTGGAGCAGAAGGAAGAAATAAACATTCAACCAGAACAGAATGAAGAAACAAGAATTCAAATAAATGAGGAGACACTTAGGAACCCCTGGGACAACTTTAAACATTCCAAGATCTGAATCACAGGGGTGCCAGGAGGAGATGAGGAAGAGCAAAACATTGAGAACTTATTTCAAAAGATAATGAAGGAGTATTTCCCCAATCCAGCAAAGGAAATAGACTTCCAGGAAGTCCAGGAAGCTCAGAGAGTCCCAAAGAAATTGGACCCAAGGAAGCACACACCAAGGCACATCAGAATTACATTATCCAAGATTAAAGAGAAGGAGAGAATCTTAAAAGCAGCAAGAGCAAAGCAGAGAGAGACCTGCAAAGGAGTTCCCATAAGGCTATCAGCTGATTTCTCAAAGAAACCGTACAGGCAAGAAGGGGTTAGAAAGAAGTATTCAAAGTCATGAAAGACAAGGGCCTACATCCAAGATTACTCTCTCTGGCAAAGTTATCATTTAGAATGGAAGGGCAGGTAAAGTGCTTCCCAGATAAAGTTAAAGGAGTTCATCATCACCAAGCCCTTATTATATGAATTGTTAAAGGGACTTATCTAAGGAAAAGAAGAAGATCAAAAGCTATGAACAGTAAAATGACAACAAACTCACAACTATCAACAACTGAACTTAAAAAAATAAAAATGAAAACTAAGCAAACAACTAGAACAGGAACAGAATCACAGAAATAGAGATCACATTGAGGATCATCAGCGGGGAGGAGGAGGATGGAGAATGGGGGAAAAGGTACACGGAATAAGAGGCGTAAATTGTAGGCACAAAATAGACAGGGGGTGGTTAACGATAGTATAGGCAATGGAGAAACCAAAGAACTTATATGTACGACCCATGGACATGAACTAAGGTGGGGGAATGCTGGTGGGAGGGGGCATGCAGGGCAGAGGGGAACAAAGTGGAGAGAAGAAACGGGACAACTGTAATAGCATAATCAATAAAATATATTTTTAAAAAATAGCATGAAAGCCTTCCCTGGAGCAACCAAGATAAATGTCTGCTGCTGCAGCCAGGCCCCAAGTTCAGGCACAGCACCACTTCTGAGAGTTGGCAGCTTGTCTAGCCTTTGAACGCCTTTCCTTCATTGGACACGTCAACTCTGCTCCTCTTTAATGTGCAAGATGAGACAAGAGCTTGGGCCAGGCAGTTATAACTGCAGGCAGGGCTTTCTCCAACGCTGTGCAGAAAGGCTTTTGCCTGCCCAGGCCAAGGGATGGTCCTGCAGTTGCATGCCTGCCGCATCCTGTTTAAGGGAGTCCCAGCATTCTGGTAGCTTAGGAGATGCACAAGCTGTGACCTGGGACCAAACAGAAGGCAGGCAGTAGGCTACTTTCTTAGTCCAGTTTTTGAGGTCTATGCTTCCTCTACCCCGTTTAGGGACATTTTCCTCTGAGACCAGAGGAAAGAGCTGAGCTCCCTTCAGATTTTGTGCAGAGATGACTGGGTGTTTCAAAGGGAGGATGAGGGTTAAGGGAAGGGAAGCAAGTGACAGCGCAATGAAAAATTACAGAGAATTGGTGCGTGTCAATGGGGTAGGACAGCTATTTACAAGCTGGCAATTATGGAAGTTGGGATTCTGTCTTCCCACGGAGACTGGAAGACAGAGGCCTTCTCCTTCCCGATGATTGTATTTCAAAGGAATGGCTTTCAGATCCTCAAGAAAAATACCCCTGAGTTATAGGAAATACATATACATCTCTAAGGGACAGAAAAAGTTTTCACAATTAATTGTAAGCCCTTTTTAGCAAATACTCTAGGAAACGGCTGTCAGGTGTTTGCTAGAATAAACAATAAATTCTGTTGACAGCCCTGAGCTTTTTCAGACAGGAACTCATAAGGAGGCTGGGTTGTCCCAGGGATACCGCCTTAGGCTGCTTGAAGCTGTGCAAAAGTTTGGTCAAGTCTCCTAGTGCAAGGAGTTGAATGAAGTGTCCTTGCCAAAAGTTTTTGTGGTTCTCAGTATCTCCCCTTTGCAGATTAAAAAACTAGTTCTCAGAAAGGCTATGCGGCTTAGCAGCTTGGACTTACACCACACGGATCTCCCTCCAGAGACAACCTGCCATTCCACCACGAGGGCAGTAGCTGTCAGCCTCCAGCTGCAGCCCCTTCAAGAGCCACCTCAGCATTCCAGCTGAAGCCACGCTCTTCTTGAATAATTCTCAGGCAACAACTGTGCACTGGAGGGGCTGGGCCTGTCCATTTACGCCCAACGTGGGGTTCCTCCAATTGGCAGCTTGTGCTCCTATATCCCAGGTTGGCTGAATCTCATCAGATCTGCATCACGGTCCCAGGCTCTCCCTGCCTAACCCTCCTTCCTCCCCCTTCTCATTCACAGGTGTCACCCCCAATAAATCTATTGCACTCTGACTTCATCTGCTTCCTGCGGGACCCAAAATAACACATATGACTTGTCCAAAACTCTACTCACAATGAATAGGCGCTCAACCCTGGGCCCAAACCACAGTTTCTGAATTCCACTGAAGGTGTAAATCCTGTGGAGATATTTGCATTTTATCCGGACTCAAAAAAAAAAACAAAAAAAACAAGCCTTTCTAGAAATGGGAATAGCAGAGTGAAATAGAGGGCCATAGTGACATGGGGACACCGGGGAGAGGACGGACCATCAGGACCCCTCTGGAATGACTGAAATCCCACCACGTGGTTTTCTAGTTCCTTTGGAAGATTAGAGAATCCATGCAGAGGCAAGGCCAGGACACTAGCACAGGGCCTAGGACATATTTCTACTATTGTGCTTCTTCCATTGCATGGTCATTGATATGTGTGCCTCTCTCTTTAGAGTATGAGGTCTTCAGTGTAAGACCTGTGCTTTGATTCCCTTTTGCATCTTCAGTGCCTAGAACAAAACTCAGTACAACACGGTAACTCAATAATAGTGAAATAAATAATTAAGTCTTAGCAGAGAAGTAAAAGGGTAGGGACAAAACTGAGGTAATAATTATAGCCAATATTTATTGGTCACATATCAGGCACTGTTCCAAATTCTTTATCATGTATTGTCCTGTCACTCAATACAGAGTAACCGGAGTTGGTGCTGGAGTTGGTGTTTTGCAGGTGGCAGATTCTGAGACAAAGGCCAGGGTTCAGGATGCTCCTTAGGAAGTGCCTTTGGGATCAACACCCATGGCAGGGAGGGGAAGGAAGTAAGGTTGGGTGGAGGGAATTCGGCCACATAGCGGCCTTGGCCAAGCTCACAGGGAGCTCTGGGACCAAAATGATCTATCTGTGTTATCCTGTTTTGGATCAAAGTGACCAAGCCTTTATATCTCCTTCCACCTTGATTAGTCATTAGACGCGAGCCCTCCTGGACAGGGCATGGCCCCGAGCAGCACTCACAGTAGCCGGGCATCTAGGTAGCACATTTCCGTATCTATCACAGGGAGCTAATGTTATTGATCCCTTTATACAGATGAAGAAACGGAGGCAGAAACACTTTAGCTAACAGCCAGTGAAGTCGGATCATGAGTGGTCAAACCAGGATCAAACCCTGGCAGTCTAGGTAAAGAGCCTGCGTCCCTGATCACTACACCTTACTCTTGAATAAGGTACACATAATAGTAGCAGTGGGCTACATGCCTCTGCACACCCTAATGATGATTTGAAACCCTAACATTGGAGAGGGTGAATTCATCTTTGCATGCATGGAAATTCACCTTTACCGACTATGAATTGCTGCAATCAGGGATGGGACAGACACTGTCAGGTTTGACAAGTGTACAAAAAAATCGATGTATGTCCCAGCATTATGTTAGACTCGTTAAAGGATATAAAGAAAGCAGAAGACAAGGTCTCTTCTCATGAGAATCTCTGAGTTTAGGCAAAGGGGATAAACCACAAACACATGAAATAATTATTGGAATAATCCCAGAACAGTCAGTGAGTAAGTGGCCGATGATTGCTATGTTGGATGATAGTAAAACAGGCAAAAGGCAAGCAAGCCTTTAACAGCCCTCTATTGTTACAAAGTTCCACCCCCTTAACACGGAGTGACAATGGGCCTTGGAACCCAAGATAATGATAAAGTATAGACTATAACAAAAGTGTGAAAGGAACTCAACATACAAGGGTTGGGAAGGGTCCACGAACCTCAGCAGGGAAAAGCTCCCAGGGCAAATTAAAATCCCCAGCGTTTGATGAAGCTTCATTTTTCTCTACCACTATATTGCCTGGAATTTGCACATTGCCGTGTTCGGCTCTTGGGTGATTAAAGACATTTTAACTCTAAATCTTAGCCGTTTTTTTTCCTATGGATGAGGCCATTTAAAAATTGAGCAACAGGAAAATACTATGGTTTATTTTTACTGACAATAGGAGTAGAATATTATTTATAAGAACTTTTATTGTTTCATGCACTTGACAACTGTTTAATGAGTACTATCGAGGTTCGGGTAGTAGTTTAGCATTGTGGTTAAGTGTAGGGTTAGATGGATAGACTTGGTTTGAATTATAGCCTTGCTACCTACCAAATCTGAGTCAAAGTACTCCTCTAATCCTTAGTTTCTTTAGATGTAAAGGAACTAATAGCAGTACTTGTCTTGTGGTGAAAATTAAATAATTCACGTAAGGTGCCTGGAACGTACTAAGTAGTCAGTGAACTTACTTGGTACCAGTAAGAGTAGGAGGAGGTGGGGTTTGGGCCAGATACTATACAGGGTGCTGGGAATTCACAAATGAACAAGAAAAACAAAAAGTCCCTGCCTTCCCGGAGCAGACAGGTAACGTAAGCAGATATGGGAGACAGACAAACAAGGTATTAACTGCTAGAATAAGAAAAATGCAATGTTATATGGAAACATGCACCCCTGACAAGAAGAGGAAAGTTGGGGAGTTCCAGGAAGATTTCTTGGGAGAAAACATCATCACAACCTTAAAAATTATGTTATTGCCTGTGAATTTATTTGGTTCCGTCACTAGGATGTAAGTTGCAGAGACATTGTGTTTGGTTTTATATACCAAACACTTAGTGCAGTGCCTGGCACAGAAGAGGCACTGATGTATCTGGTGGGTGAATGAAGAGTGAATGAATGAGTGAATAAAGTGACTCCTAAGGTGATACGTAGGAGTTTGCCTAATAAGGGTGACAGGAAAAGTGTGCCAGGTAGGTGAAATAGTGTGCATGAAGGCATGTAGTGAGCAAAAGCATGGAGAGTGGGAAGAGCTGAAATGCAATTAGACTGGAAAATGTGAGTATGTGGATGTCATGTGCATGAGGCTGAGAAGGGAGTAGGGACCAAATCAAACGGGGTCTTGTAAGCTATGGTAAGGGGTTTGAACTTAATGCTCAGGAACACTGGGAAGCCATTAAGGATTTTTTTAAATATATATTTTTAGATTTATTTATTTTTAGAGAGAGGGGAAGGGAAGGTGAAAGAAAAGGAGAGAATCATCAATGTGTGGTTGCCTCTCGTGTGCCCCCAAATGGAGACCTGGACTGCAACCCAGGCATGTGCCCTGACTGGGAATCGAATCTGCTACCCTTGTGGTTTGCAGGCCGGCACTCAATCCTCTGAGCCACACCAGCCAGGGCCCATTAAGGATTTAATCAAAGAAAATATATAGTGCTTTTAAACATTTGTTCTTCGTTCTGTTACTACACTAGTAAATCAAATCCATTTGAGGGGGGGGGGATAAGAAAGCTACAGATAACCATCATTAGAAAAGAAAAATCACCTGTGAACTTAGCACTCAAATACGACCACCATTTGACTGCAAATTACAAGCAACCTGTCTCAGTTATCTATTGCTGTGTTAACAAATCACTCCAAAAACAAGTGCCTAACACAATTTATTATTTTCCATGAATCTGGTTTGATTGGGATCAGCTGGGTGGCTCCCGCGCTCTGTGTTACGTAGCTGAGGATACTCTGCAGGCTACATTCAGCTGGGAGCTCAGCCGAGGCTGGAATATTCAAGATGGCTTCACATCCTCAGGAGCTCCTCTCCACGTGGCCGCTCATCTTTTCCATGATCCAACCTGAGCTTCTTTGCAGCACGGTGGCTGGTTCCCAAGAGGGATAAAAGGGAGCTGCCAGTCCTCTTAAAGCCTAGCCTTGGACATGCACTGAACCTCTTCCACTGCACTTTGATAGGCAAAGCCAGGCACAGGGCCAGCTGAAATTGGAGGGGACGGGACGGCCTGTTAACTATTGGGTAACTATCTACCACACAATCTCATTTGCTAAATACAAAGGCAGTAAGTTGTTGGCCATTTCTGGTATTGTACAGATAATTAGAAAGACTGAGTTCAAAAGTGACAAATGCAATTACATGGTTTTTGTCCATAAAAGAATCTGATAAGTAGGTTACCTAAATAAGCCGACAATTTGTAAGTGTACAGGGGAAGGTGGAAGGCAGAGGGGAACATCCTATTTTTAAACCCAATATTGAAATGAAAGGAATTGAAGGAAAAAGTCAGATCCTAGACAAAGAAAATGGTTTAAAATGTTATGAGAAGTATTTTCGACCAATGAACGCCTCTATACTTCACCGGAGTATTAACTCTGGGGAAGACAGGTGATTAAAACATGTTATTTGTCCAATCTCACTTTCTGAAGGACAAATGGGTGCAGACCAGGGACTAGGCAGAGTGATACTTCAGCAGGCACAGCAGCAGAAGCAGCAAAGTTTGCACACCGCATCCTAGGAAGTGACAGAATCAAAACCTGAAAAGCCAAATCCCTTGCCAAGTCAAGGAGCAAATAAGAGACTACAATGGTTGCCTTCTTTTACTCTCTGCTCTGAAGGGGGCAGAGGCCGAAATTTCATTTTTATTCATCAGTCATGGGGAAGCCACCTGGTTGCATGGTCCAAGAAGGGCATAACCAGGCTCCTGGACTTGCCTGGGTATCCTAACAATGTCTCAAGAGAACAGATAGTTGCCTCTCAATTCCCTCCTCTCGCTTAATTAGTTCAGTCCCTCATCACCTGTTGGGATTTTTGCGGGACTCCTGACTGGTCTCCCACTTACTCACCTCTACCTGCTCCAGTTCATCTTGCACATAGCTCCCCGAGTTACCTTACTTAACACACAGACAGGGATGTGCAACCTGCCACCCATCGGCCACATGAAGCCCAGGATGGCTGCGAATGGGACCCAGTGCAAAATTGTAAATTTACTTAAAACACTGAGATTTTTTGTGTGATTATGTGTCACAATGTATTTAACGTGTGACCCAAGACAACTCTTCTTCCAATGTGGCCAAGAGATGCTGAAAGGTTAGACACTCCTGCTAGGAAATGGAAAGGACAAAAAGAGCCAGACAGGTGTAGTGTTTTGATTAGGAAAAGACCTGTGTGTCATAATATACTTTATCCTGACTGTGGTTACTAGTCAACAATTTTCCAGGAGAGACATATCACATTTGTTCGTTTTTAAAGAATATCCCAGCAGTAAGGGGATCAGGAACAAGCCTGGAGGCTGAGATCATGACTGTAGTAACCTGCTCATAGAGTACAGGTCTGAACCAAACCAGTGGCAGGAGACAGGAGTCAGAGTAGAGCTATACAGCATAAAGGAAACCTTATCAATGGTAAATGGTAACTTCCTGGAAACAGGTTGGAGACTAGGATACCACCCAAGTTTCCTACCTGAGTATAGAACACATTTTCACCAAGACAGATACATGAAAGAGCAGGTTTGGGAGTAATGAGAAACCTCCAAGTCAGATGGCCAGTTTTGAATAAACAGGTTGAGACTAAGGTAAAGAGCTCTAGACTAAATGTACTGAAAACCAGAAAGGGGAACAGATGAAGTCATGTGTGGAGAGGTTCATGCAGAAAGAGAATCTGGTAAGAAAAGCAGTAAAACCCTGGAGGAACTAAAGGTTTCAAAATTTGGAACGCCACAAATAACATTTACGTAGCAACAAATCAAAATCTGAAAGTAGAATATATTGTCTACAATTTACCAAAATTATGTAAGCACACACTTTCCACTAGCAGAGAAGGAAAATATGCCCATATCTCCAAGTGAGAAGTATTACGTGAACACCACATTCAGCATCTGATTCTCTAACCTACCAGAGAAAACAAAGGTCTGTAAAACAAAACTAGGTGGGAACCTACGCAAAAAAACAATGAACAAAAACCAACCACCACCACCAAAAAAGCCAACCCACAACCACTTGCAAAACAAACCCAAGGCTTGGGCGTGGGGAAGAACTCCAAAGAGCCCGAGGCTGGCAGGGTCCAGTCACAGCCAGCACCGCCCCAAGTGCCTGTTCCCCAAACAGCCTGTTAGAATTCAGCTTGTCTGCAGACTGTACTAATCTGCCAACCTGAGTATTCTGGTCTATGTGATACCTGTTGCCTCTCGCTATAAATTAATATGCATTTTGTTTAAAGCGACTTCATCCACAGAAAGGTCACTTCTCAAATGACAGATTCACTTTCGGTGTCTCCAAGGCTGTGGGCCAAACTGTGATAAGGAAATACTACCCAGAGGACTTCTGGTAACCAAAGAGGGCTTATCCTGGAGGCGCCCTAGCCTCACTTCAAGCCTTCCCACTGAAATAAAGGACACACCTTTTCTTTTACCCAAAAATTAAGATGTCACGGAAAACAAGTATGATTCATTAATACTTTTATTTTGAGTTGTAATCCATTATTACTTCAAAAAGATCCACTTCAGAAAACATCCAATGAATGCTGACTTACCACTAAAAAAGGAAGTCATGGTTGATTTATAATACAGAATACACAATAAATTATATTTACATGCAATTCTAGACTATCACACACAAGGTAAAAAAAATACAGTATTTTTATGTACATTTTTTAAGATTTACATTTTCATATAAAGTTTAAAAAATTCTCTGTACAAAATTTCATGTGTACAGAGTTTATAAATCCCTATTCTTATGGCTGTACCACCACACAGATATACTTAAAACTATAACACTACACAGTTTTTTTTGTTGTTTTTTTTTTACTTCATATTCAGTCTTGGCACCCATATACTAATACCATTATTTCTTTGAAATGTGAATTACAAAGGAAGTAAAATGTAATCATGCAGACTTTTAATATATAAAAATGAGATAAAATGTGTTACTAGATCAACAGTTATCAATTCCATAGTTACCTAGTTCTGTTCAACTTCCTGCATTGCTTTCATACAGGTGCATGCAAAACTAGCAGATTATGGATTGTTTTAATAACATTAAAATAATACTACAGTCTGACAATACTTAGGCATTAGAAATGCAATTATCTAACAACCATAGCCTGTTGATTATTTCTGCTTTGGCAGAAACCTCAACTAACACATTACATACTAAAATTCACAGAAATGTCAATATTATAATTCTTAAGTTTATAGAGTCTGCATCAGACAGTAAGTGATCATTTAAAAAAACAACAACAAAGAAGGTGTTTGACATTTAAGAGTATATTCTCTGTTCTGGGAAGGGGGGAGGGGAGAGATTTAAGATAAACCATTAAAGGAATATCCATTTTCCCTGCTAAGGAAGCACTGGCCCACTCCCAATCTGTTTAAATAAACACACCTGAAGGCTTTATAAAAGGTTTAAGACTAACTATACTATTCATTTTTAAAAATCCTTGAAAAGTAATAAATTGAAGGTATGAACACCTTCCCTCCTCCCCCAAGTAGCTAAAGATCAACGAGAAAAATAAAGTGCCAATGTCTAAAGTATTGTTAATTGTTTGAGAGGCACTAACCCATCTGATGGCTTAGGATTAAATATGAAAATAGGCCAGATCTGATCTGAATGATAAATAGAAGGTAGGTATATTCCAGTCTATGCAATTCCCACCTAGATGGGGGCTGGACCAGGAAACTACCTACTCCCCCATTTATTGCTTTAAAACCTGTACACACACTTTAAATTCTGACACAGAACAATTAGATTTCTAAGATGGAAAGCACAGTGTCTCTGCCACTTTGAAGTTGAAAAAGAAAGTGCACTCTTGATCACTGGAAGGAGAGCTACTGAGACTCTCTTCTCCACAACTCATATCTTCAGAAGAGTCCTCACTAAAGGGAGGAAAAAAAAGACGAAGAGGAATCCATTATTTTAAATATACTTACAATGTTTCACAGACAAAATAAAGATGCCAAACGAGTATCTCTAGTCTTGGGATTTTTATATTCAAAATTTAAGCTTTACCGAGAGAAAATTTAACTATAAGGACTTCCTAAAGTGAAGTCTATTGTAACGTTCTTAGGAAACAGATTTTCTTAAGGGGTTTAAACAAATTACTATTCGCCAAACTATTATTCTTGTACCAATTAATAACCCTATCATCAACTAATAGTTAATTTTACATATTTTAAGTCTAATAAATGCAGTCTAAAGACAATATATCTCCTATCGCAAGGTTTTGATGTCTTTCTTGCGTCAATAATTGCATCACTAATACTTTCAAATATCAAACCAAAACACCCAGTTGGCTATGAAATGGGACTTCTGGTCCTTCATCCCTACAGTATTAAAAAAAATTAAATAATTCATTTTACAAACAAAATTAACTCTGAGTAAGACAAAGGCACTTGACAAAAAACATTAAAAGTATCTAAAGAATTCTGCCACATTTGTGGTGGTGGTTCCCTTTTCTCCCCCAAGTATTCAACCCGCAGCCTCTTCCCATGTACCATATCAGGAATATGAACTAGCACTGAAAAGCCCCGAATGCTGTTTCACTTTTTTTTAAAACTATATTGTAAACAGCAAAGGAGATGGGAAACAACCAGTTTTTTTAATGGGGTTAAGTGAAACATCAGACAGAGGAAAGACAAATATGTTATCACCTCACTTGTATGTGGAATCTAAAAACAAAAAACAGAACTCATAGATGCAAAGGATTGGTAGTTGCCAGAAAAGGGGGGTGGCAGTTGGTGGAAACAGTCAAAAGGTACAAACTTCCAGTTGTAAGTCTTGGGCATATAATGTACAGCATGGTGTTTTAGGGGTTTTTAACATAAGAAAAAGGGGACCAGGGAGAGGCACACTTCTAAATTATTACCTCTCTTAATATAATGAATTACTCCTGGCTAATTTTCTCGCCTGAAAAAACAATGCTATTAGAGTAGGGACTTTCTCTGATGCCTTACGATATTCCCATTTTGAGTATATTTAGTCTGGGGAAGTCTGATTAGTTGAGGAACGTTCTTACCTTTCACTTTCATTAAAACAACCTCCTTCTGGTATTGTTGGCAGCTCAGGGACACTATAGTAGCTGTTGTGGAGGTTTTGAGCTGTGCGCCTTGAAACAATCCAAACCAGTTTCTTAAGATCTGGTTTGCAACATTCAGGAGAAGAGTATTCAGCTAGGCATTTAGAAACTAACTCCCTCCAGTAAATGAATTCAGTATCATTAACCTGAAAAAAAATATTTTAATGAAGTGATTACATAGTGGTTCCCAAATATTGCTGCACTTTGGAATCACTCTGCACTCCTAAAAAATACTGATTCCTGGCTCCAATCCAATATTCTTATTTAATTGATTCAGGGTATGACCTGGGAATCAAGATTTTTTAAAGCTCCCCAGGTGATTCTACTGTGCGGTCAAAATTTGTAACCACTGGTTTAGGAGAGGAGCATTGAAGATACAGTTAATTTACATATGATACAACGTTTTGCTTATTAAGAAAACACACTGGCCTGAAAACACTGGTCTGATAATCAATCAATTATTGAGTATATTCTTTAATAGTCTCAATGCAAGTGAATTTAACATAATTTAGGTTTCTGTAACAAAGTATCGTTTGATTGCTAAAAGTGGGTATTTACATTAAGATACCAGATATATGTAATGGAGAAGTTAGCAGTATGACAGAAGAGGAATTTCCCCAAAAGAGTCTAATTCTTCCACCACTGCAGAGTGCCCCAGTTTGTTTCAAGGAATCAATTTTCACTGAAGATGTTTCCAGATAGCGTTATAAAACGTTTACATTAAAACTAATAAATTTATAACCAAAACACAAGCTAGAAGTTATCTTTCAAAAACAAAATACTTCACAAGTACTTTCTCCACAAACAGAAGATAATTTTATATAATCTTGACCTCCCTTTCCACCTAATCCAGCTCCATCTTAAACCCTTTGCATTCTGCCTTCCACCACTCCCTTCTCATTCTACTGACCTCACCTCCTAGGTGTCCAATGACCTCCTTCAGTTCTCATTATACTGGGCCTCTCATCAAAATTCAATACTCTTCTTGACTACTTTCTTCTTGAAAACCTCTTCCCAACTTGATAGTGCTAACTTGTATAGTATCCCTTCCTTTACTTGGCTCCTAATGGTGACTGTCAACACTGAAAACCCAGAACATAAACCAACCCCTAAGCAAAAGACTCCCACAAGTTTCTTATGGTTTCAATTATTTCCTCACGAGAAATGTCAAGTCTTTTTAAATCCTTTTTTTTAATCTTCTCCTGAGAACACTTTTTCATTGCTTTTAGAGGAAGGGAGAGAGAAACATCAATGTGAAAGAGAAACATGGATCAGTTGCCTCCAGGATGCACCCCAACCAGGAATGGAACCTACGACCTTTTGATTACTGGGCAATGGTCGAACCAAATGAGCCACACTGGCCAGGGCAGAAACTTCAGATCTTGATCTCTAATTATAATTTATCTTCTAAGTTTTTATTAAAGATTGCTAAGTATCAGCTAGACATCTACTTCCTGGAAGGTCAAATCATACTTCTTTGATTGCAAATTAACTTCTCTCAAATTTCCTTCAATGGTACCAATGTTCTATCATGAGGTCTAAATCTTGATCATTTGCGGCTCCTTGCCCCATTTCGATGCCTGGTTTCCAGAACCACTATTTGAGTTAGATATTCTCATTCCTGCTTAGACTATCACCTAAACATTCTATAAGCCTACCCTAAAATAATTCCCAAACCTTTCTAGTCCACCGTAGCCCTGGTCATAAGTGTTTGTAGCCCAAAATTTCACTAAGATTCTTTTGGTCCACAAGCCTCCCAGTCACAGTGCCTCTAAGGTCTGTCTTAGTTCTCTGCTAACAAAACAGCAAAGTACTCCCTATATTCAGTATTTTCTGGCACTCGGGTACAAAGTAATAAATGACAGAACACACTGCTACATGTTAAGTTCCATATATCTCCAACTAGGCTGTTTGTTTAAGAAAAAGGACTGTCTTTAGTTATTTTATATCTCTTTATGACTACAGAAAGTTATTGGGGTGGACTAAGAGGGTTAAAAAGAAAAACATAGCTGATGTTATTTTGTTATGCTACAAATGGGATGATTTAGCCCTAAAAATTTAATCGGATACCATGAGTATATTTAGTAAGTCTACTTCCTACTATGTATTTCAGAACACACATCACTGTATTACCAAGTTGCAAGAATACTACAGAAGGAAGAAAAACGCTAGGCTAAGGACTGGGTTCCCTTCTAGCTCAATTGTCTGGGTCAAAGCTGCATTTTGAGAACTTCAACACCTGAGATATACGAAAAATGAGTGTAAAAGTTCAGAGCCCCATAAAGTACTACTTAATGTTTACATCACCATGGCGGGGGTGGGGGGTAGTATTAGGAAGGAAACTTGCTTTAAAGAATAAGACTGAAGATATTTACCTTGGAATGTTTTTTAACAAGCAGGAGAATTTCCAATAATTCAATGGATTTCAAAGTTTCTACTTCCAAATTGAGAAGGCACAAAGCTAATACAGATGGCTACAAAAAAGAAAAATTATTTTTTAAAAGTTCAAAACAGAAACTGTGAATCACACGTAAGCAAGAAATTGACTTACTTTTGCTTTTGAAAAGGTAAGTCGGCAGTTGCAAGCTTTCAACTGAGCTTCTAGTTTATCAAGGCTCAGTATTTCTTTCCTATACAATGAAAAGAACAAAATATTTATTTACTAAACTTCCATATTACAAGTTGAAAGTTTGGAAGAGGTGAAAATATCAATTGCATTGGCATTTTAATTCTTTACTGTTAGCTATAGCAATGCTAAAGTTCAAAATTTTTATTTTTAATCCCACTGACCTTTCTGTAGTATGACAAAGTACAATAGTATGGTATAAGTGCAAAAAGTTTAAGGCAGTAGTAGCTTCCAATTCATAGTGCAATTTTTCTGAGATTATTTTTTCCATCCGTTTTATGTCAGAGGCAGTACATTTGCATTGACTAATCCGTATTACATCATGAGTGGACGGAATATTGCATTCTTCTTCAACTATTCTAGCAGCTAGCAAAAAACAACAGACTCCAATGCAAGACAAATGTTTAGGTTTCACCTGGAAAACAAAAAAACAAAAGGCTTCTAACAACTGTTACTTGATTTAGCAGAGTAGATACTTAAAATAGTGTAATACTTAAGCCCCTATTTTTAAGACAGAACACAAACAAGCTGCTTTGCTGTACTTATTACCCACAATTATATTTAATCATTTTCACAATTTAAACTGTCTTAGCCTCCCTTTAAAAAAAGGAAAAAAAAGAGCATTTTGAGCATTTAAATTACTTAATTTAAATGCAAATAAAAATGCAAATACAAGTTCAAAAGCTAGGTTTCTAACATAGTATACTTTGTATTTCAAATTCGTGAAATTCATAATACAATCTCTCCCAAAATAACAAAGCTTCTATACCTAGAAAATATACTACTTCTTTAGATGTAAAAATAATACATCTACTCCTCTTTTAAGCTTACCTATTCACCTCTACAAATCACCCTGTATTTCAGTGCAAATTTGCTCCAGAGAAATATCCCATCAGTTGGACAGAGTGGAGCTTATGTAAAAACTGCCATGAACAGATGGCTGCCCTTTTCTTTTCAGTGCCCTGAAAACTGACCCAGCAGCTGACAGCCATCCTACTGGCAAAAGAATCACCACATTTTTCTAACAGTTGCTGGTAATTGTTAATAAGACGTGGCTCTCTGCTTTAAAAAGAATTCTCATAGGGAAGGCAGTTAGTTGGTCGCCTTTAACAGATTGCTATTCTTTCACTTACATTTCGGTATAAAAAACATCTAGGCTCCAACAAAAACATGACAGATGAAACCCTTATTATTAAGGACTGAGTAGATATATAGAGAATACCTAAAAAACAGTAGTCTTCATTTTGTTATATCTTCAAAGAGAAGGTATGTTAAGAGGTACAGCACAACCTAACTTAAAATACAACAATACAAAATTTTGTAGTCTCTTAATCTGCTAAAAATCATAGTTCCAATTATTAAGTGTTTACATAAGGTAACATAATTACATTCATTTCCCAAATATTTATGAACCCTTCTATGCTTGTCATTATACTAGGCACTAGGTACAGAAAAATGAAGATTTATAAAAAATGATTAAATACCTTCATAAGAGCCAAGAATCTGTCCAAAATATTGACAGCCAGGACAAAAGTTTCAGTGCAAGATCCAAAAAAATTGGCTAAACTCCTTAAGTCTTCTACTTTGGCATTTCTCAATCTTGGACACAAAGTGTTATCATTCTGCAATAAAAACCAAGAGCAAAAGTTTATGACTTTCCTATCACTAAACTGGTAACACAGAATCAAATAAGGCAATTTTTTCCTATACTTTCAAGAATATGAGGGAAAGAGTAGTATCATTTAACTAAAGGGCTACACTTTTTCAGATACAAAAGGTGTAAATATCACTGCTTTTTAAAAATATACATCATAAAAGAGCTTCAACAATATATAAAAGTGAACTGTTGCCACACTTTCAGAGAGTTATAGCAAAGATAATTCAATTCCCCTATAATGGACACGAAAGGTTACTTGCTTGTTTTACGGGGTTTTTTGCTTATTTGTTTTGACCTAAGAACCTGCAATAAGTATTTCACAGACAAAGGGTATCTCCACAAATGAAATGCTCAATTCCCGTCTCCCACCCACAAGCCGCAGGCTGGGGTTCCACATTTGAAAACACTTCTCTAGAATTATCATCACTCTCATTCCTGCTAAGAAACAAAAGTTTGACCAAGTATTAAGATTTATCTTAGTACTCCAGGAGCCCAATTTTGGTCTTAATAAACTTGGCAGCCTTTAGGCTTGATTCAACTCAAAGACAGAAAAAAAAAAGGCTTCTCTCTACCCCCCATCAGCTGTTTGAGCAAGTTATCTTCTCCAGGGACTTACCTCCGAGGTAGCCTCGATCAAGCTCAGCCCTTTTTCTCGAGGTTGGAATCTCAGTTCCTGTTCTAGGTAAAGGTTTAACAATCCGAAGAGCTGGACCCCTTCGCGACCTGCCAAGTACTCTGTCCCTAAATCCTTCATCTGCAGCAAAGACATCACACAGTTAGTGTATCCTTGGGGAGGCGGGAATAGGTGGTAGGGAGAAGGGCAGAAAATACCTCCAGCGAGGGGCACCCTAGCACACCAGGCGAGGAGCGGACGAGGGATTTTGTCACGTCCCCAGCGCAATCCAACAACCCCACCAGGGAGGTGTGGCAAGGGGGAGGAGCCGTGCTTAAGCCCGCAGGCCGGCTCTGGGTCAGACTGGCCTATGCCGGTTTCCCGGCCAGTTCACAAACCGAAAAATGTCCCCGGGCAGAGGCGTCCGTAGGGTCCGCCCCACCTGAAGCCGGGAGGAGAGGGGTTCTGACCCGTGGAATGTATCGGGGGGCAGCCACTGCAGTGGGTTCTGGGGGTGTGGGCTTTGCACAATAGAAGGGACGGGAGAGAGAGTCTCGCGACTGAACAAAGAACCGGGGGGAGGAGACTCCGGAGCCCCGCCCCCCCGGGAGCCCGGCTGCAGAAGCCACTGTAGCTGGAGACTGGACCTCGAGCCTTCCCTATCATCTTCGGCAGCCCCTACTCTGGATGTACCCGAGTGGCAAGATCCAGGTCCGAGTGAGCGGTTGGGGTGGCGAGGCCCACCCAATGGGAAACATAAGCTAGCTAGCCAGGCCGCCCAGTATTCCGACACACCCGTCCAACCACTGATGCCCTGGTTCCACAACTGTGCGGAGCCCCGGGCTGTCAATTCAAGCACCACCCCAGCGAACTCCGCTGACAAAATGAAAGAACACCAAAGAACTGTTTAGAGCCCCCTTGACTCCCCATCCATTCCATCATCACCTCCCCAAATCCGGCGCCCACTCCCCTGGAGCTGGGGCTGAGGGTAGGACCGGAGTCGCTTCCGGGGCGGAGGATGGGCACTGTGATGTACCCCTTCCTCCAAATCCCGACCACGAACAAAGAAACCAGGGTAGGACTACTCACCGTGCCGGAGACGCGCCTTCACCAGTGCTTGGCGTTGCGGTCCGGAGGGGACTGGGTGCGGCGGGGTCGTCCAGACCTGTCTCCGAGGACCTGCCGCCTCAGCGGTGCCCCCAGACCAGCATCCGACCCCTCCCCTCCGTCACCGCCGCCACGGCCTTACAACCCCGGCTTCATTCCGCTCTCCGCGCACCCACCTTCATGGGGCGCAGCGTCACCCCTCAAGCCCTGCCCCTCTACGGGCACCACCGCCACGCCAATGCCAAGGCCCAACCAAAACCCTTGCTTTTGTTTTCAGTTCTCGACGCCACCAAGGGGCGGGGCACGTGACTCCTGGCGGAGGAATTCCCTGCTGCTCTAAAACCTTTGAAAAATAGTCCCGCTTCTTAGCCACTGTCCCCCGCTGGTTTGGGGGCCTTTTCAGTTCGCCTTTGCTTAATAAGCCACTCCTCCCTCTCGGTTCCTAGGCAGAAGTTGGACTCAGGGCAGCGACTTTATTCTGCGATTGAGCCGGAGAGGGAGGAAAGGGAGCGATAAGGCTCAGGAGCGGAAGGAGACAGTTTCTAGCCGCTTTGCGCCATTTAAAGGTCTCTGATTTGTTTTGTTTTCTTTGTTTTGAAAAATCCGCCCAAAGTAGTCCGCTCTCTGATTGGGGAATGGCAGAAAGTTGAGGACCTGATTCACTCTCGAATCTGGATTGGCTAACTGATTAGTCTTTGAGCTCTCTGATTGGTTTTCGCAGTATTCTGCGCCTCTATGATCCATGGAGCCTTAGCAACTCTGGAGTCTGAATGCGCATGCCTGGCGGAGGTGGGGACTGCTGTTGATGGAATTCGTGGACCTGTGCCTGGGGCCCGTTCCTTCCCACCCGCCACCTCCACCCGTCCCAGGGGAGTGCCACGTTCGGTTCTGAGCCTGAGAAGCTAGACAACCAAAGGCGCATTCTCTACGTTTTTTCTTTATTTTGTCGTGCGGGTGCATTTTGCAATAACCAGAGACGTTGGATAAAATGTTCAGGATGCTTACTGAAATAGTAACGAGTAAAATGCTATCACTTTGGTATTTGCTTTGAAGTTTTAACGACAAAGGAAAAAAATAGGATAGATGAAACAGTATTGCAGAAAGAATTGTTAAATGCGGGTGATAGGTACAAGAGGGTTTCTACTTGTGTGTACTTTGACATTTTTCCTTAATAAAAAATAAATGTTCACTGAAGGGCCTTTAAAAAAATCTACCAGTGCCTATTGACGAGTGCACATAAACATCTAATGATTATAATAGTGTACCCCCAGAGGTTGTAATTGTGCTGTTGTTTTAATGACGACTCAGAGGCTTCTTGGTCCTTGGTCCAAGGACCCATAAATTATCCCTTATTGCCCATTATAATTAGCGTTATTATTAAAAGGTGACACTTTTGAGGCGGGGCAGAACGCAAAACAAAGGATGCCTTAGGCCGGAGAAATTTTCATAAGGAATATCTTTGGGGGATGTAAGAGACTCCCCTTCAACATTTATAGTTTACTTTCTCCCTCTTCAGTCCCCCGCGGCTCTCAGCCAAAGACACAAATCATAGTAGCACATTCCGAGTTCTAATCTAAATAATTAGATAATTAGATAGCCCCTAGAAACAAATTTCTCTTTTCTGCTCTTCTGCATGTTTTCTGTGAATTGTTTTATTGTTTTAGCAGCAGATTTTTCTTATTAACAGAGTAACAACGGAATTTTAGAAATAGGTCCCTTTGCATATTAGCTAGGACTAGACACAGGCATGTGGAGCTCAGAGCAACTAGCACTCCTATTTCAGAGAGGTGTGGTCTTATTCAGGGCTTTTGGAAAATAAATAAAATTACATTAACACTACTTTTAAGTGATTTACAGGTTGCATAGTTTTATTTAATGTTTATTTGATCTTTTAAACATTATTATAACTCTTACTTGACATAAACCTTTTGCTGGAAATCTATGCTGAAAAACACAATTGATGGCCTGCAACTAACATGGAAAATAGAGCTAAAATTAGAATTACATAGATGAAGGCTCATTGTATAGTGTGTAAAGAGGCTCAGTGGACAGAGTCCAGAGAGAGACACAAAGCAGCTAGTTGGAAAACATGCAACATGAGAGAAAGTGACCAAAACATGAAGGATATTGGGGACTTTTTTCCAAGTAGAAGGGCAAAGATAGAGAAGGAACATAAGGCATAAAATAAGTGATGTGAAACAAGAAATGTAAAATTACATGGTAGATTTCTAAAATAACAGAGAATATGTAAGACAAGAAGGAAGAGATAAAGAAATTGTCCTTTGCTTGGTTCACTGTTACAAAGTTATATGAAATGTATACTACATATTTCATAACTAGTATTGTATATATTTTAACAGACAGCCTCTGGAATGATGAGCAGTTCACTAAGTAAGACAGCCCTGGCTGGTGTGGCTCAGTGGATTGAGTGCTGACCTGTGAATAGAAAGGTCGCCGGTTTGATTCCTGGTCAGAGCACATGTCTGGGCTGGGGACCAGGTCAGGCCAGGTCACCACTTTGGGGGCGTGGAAGAGGCAGCGTGTTGAATCTCCATCCCTTCCCTTCTCTCTGTAAAATAAATAAGCAAACAAACAAGTAAGACAAGAAAGCTTTGCAGATGGTGTTGAATTTCTTCCACTTGTCAGGCCCTGTTTGGCACAGAAAAGATTAATCAAATTGTCCATTATGGAGTCCTTTATCCACGTTTGTCCATTTATCTTTTTAAGATAAAGAAAAGCAATCATTAAAAACATAGGTCCAGCTCTGGCTGGGTAGCTCAGTTGTTTAGAGAGTCATCTGATCATCTGAAACACGAAGGTTGTGGGTTCATTGGATCTCGGGTTAGGGTAAGTACCAGAAGCTACCAATGAATGCATAACTAAGTGGAGCAACAAATCCATCTCTCTTCTCTCCCTCCCCCTGCTCTCTAAAATCAATAAATAAAAGGAAAAATAAAAATATTGGTCCAGTAGTTACATCCTCCTTTTTTTCAAAACAAAGCTCTTTCAAAGCTCTTTTTAACAATGATGATATTCTTGGATAGAAAATGCCAAAAAAGCACTTAAAAAAAAAAAAGAAAATGATGCCAATTTTTTCATTTTACTCCACTGATTTTGTTTGTTAACATATTCCTTATTTTATTATTATTTTTTATTTTCTTTTCTTTTTAGAGAAAGAGGAAAGGAGGGAGAAAGAGAAGGAGAGAAACAGTGTATGGGAGATACATTTATCGGTTGCCTCTCACATACCTCCAACTGGGGACCTGGCCACAACCCAGGCAAGCACCCTGACTGAAAATCGAATCGGTAACCTTTTGGTTGGCAGGCTGGCACTCAATCCACTGAGCCACGCCAGCCAGGGTTTTTTTTTCTGTTGTTTTTTAAATGATAGTCTTTCTCCAGGCTCTATTTCTCTGTCCTTACTTTGCTACAGCTTTAGGTGCTATTTATTAAATAAACATTCTCCCTTAGGCTAATCAGCCTTTACCTGTCAGCTACCTTTCTGTCTTTCCTAAGCTTTCTTGCGGGCAACTTTCCTGCCTCTTGCATGAATACAAAGTACAGGATTAGAAACTTGGCAGTTTCCTAAAAAGATTTTGAGGGGACTTACTTCATTATAAGATACTTGGTCTTCTACAGCACAGTGATCAGGGTACAGCAGGATTGAGTGATATTCTGCCCCCAATAACTCCAAGAAGCCTAACAGGAAACCTGTTGTGCTCAGTGACATGTGACACTATGAAATTCGAATGTGGGCACAGAGCAGGAAACAGGCAGCAGCACACCCATAGAGGAAACAATGCCTTCTTTCAGCGAATTGACTCCTCAGAGGATCTGAGCTGGAGATTCTCTAAGCAAGAATCTACTTAAATTCCTGCTTCTACCTTCAAAAGAAAACAGGGCATTCCCAAGAGCCTGCTACATGCTTCTCTAAATGTCTCTCTAAATGCTTTATGCTTGGGCTTCCCTGAACTGTTTATCAAAACTCCCTCAAAACTTTCCAGAGATCATCTTTCTCCTCACAGGTGACAGTTTTAGACAATAAAGCCCAGCTTTTCACTCAACGGACATTTAATGAATACACATTAGATGTCAGGCATGGTACTAGGCCTTGGGGATACAAAAGTAAATAAATAACACACAATCCCAGAACGTACCCCCGGTACATCTGAAGTGTAGAGCAAAAACTCCAGCCCAGGGATCAGAATGCCTGGAGTTGGGTCCCAACTTTCTAACTCACTAGAGATAGTACCTTGAATATACTTGAATAATAGGAATTGCTTTGTGCCTCCGCCTTCTAATCTGAAGAAGCAAACAACAAACATATGGGGCAGGACCCCAGAGGAGGAGTAGTTTTTAATTTTCATGTGAAGATTAAATACAAACATTCATAAAAACACTTACTTATATACACCTAGGCTATTAGGACAGTCACCGTGCTGACTTCGAGAAGGGAAAAGAAAGGAGCATCCCTGACATCTCAAAGGAATCTGGCAGAAGCAGCCCTGAAGAGAACCGCTGGTTCAGGACTGGTAAAGCAGACATGAGGCCCTACCCCCCTCACCCCTCTATTATGTCTGGCTCCCTGCCTACGCTGTTTTCTGTCAGTAAGGGTATTTTGCCCTCCCCCGCAAACTTTCTGCTTAGATTGGAACCTGCATGGGAGGTGGGAATGCTTGTCGGAGGGAGGAGGAAAGGCATAACCTAACTCATGGTGCCATCTTGAAGTGATTCAGATTTTTCATTGAAGAACTCATTTTTAAATCTGAAACTGAAAGAGACAATTTACATGAAAAATCAATCCCTTTCTTCAAGCAATTAGTGAACATTTCATATACCTTCTTTCTGACTTTCTCCTGGACAAGACCTCAAATCTGAATTTAGCAAATCCAACATTTCACAATCTATTTGTTAATGATAGAACATCCTGTATCTTTCCATGGAGTGCTTATTTATTTATGCCAGGGGTAGTGATATTCACAACATAAGTTAATTTCCACATATGGATGTGCTGGGCTTTGGAACTGCAGGAATTGACCACACCGAAAAGCCAAGTGAATGACTAATGCTGGAGTTTTTCCAGCCAGCCAGGTTAGCCCCTCCCAGTTCTTCTAGCCTGAAAGTTAGACTTATGCAACCTGTCTCTGAAACCCAAGAACTCAATGTGTATTGAACTCTGTGTCCCAATTCATTATTTTAGTATCTTTTTTGGAGCTTTTGTTATGCTAAAAGTCAACTGAAATAATGGAGTAGCTCTGAAATTGTGTGCAAAGACTGGAAAAGGAGAATGCAACTGAGATTATGGTGACTTCTCAAATCAGCTGATTATCCCAATGGGTGGGTCTACGCCAAAGCAAGTATATTTTAAGTGGCCCAGACTGCATTCTGGGGCATTATACATTATTGTTTACATAACATTCTTATTTTATGATGTGTACCAAGAACTATAACCTAAGTCTGATGTTTCCTGTCTTTTCTTGACATCACAGTGGTTGGGAAGTTAACACTGTTAACAGAGTCATTTAGGACACATCTGTTAAATCTATCATCTTATTCGTAAAGGAAGTTTTTATTTTCTGTGAAAGTAATTATCTCTTATTTTGGTCTCGCATGAAAAGGTAACTAACATTTAAAGTGATGTAAGTAACATAAACTTAAATTTTGCTTTGTTAACATTTTTAGTATCTTCAAAATGAAGTTTTTTTAACTTCTGAAAAGAAAGATTGCTTTATTTCAAAGATCCTCTGGTCTGTTTAATTATATATATTTATATTATTGTTTTTCAACCACATTCTGAATAAGAAGTTTTGACTACTTGAAAGATCAAAACCAAATTTGGGGGAGGAGGATGAGGGTAGTTGAAACTTTAATTTTGGAGCAGTTCTGGTTCTTTCTTGAAAAAAGGGTAGAATTTACAAAAACAAAGTTAGACATAAAAGTGATTATTTTAAATGAGACAAATCTAGAAAAATTGTAAATTGTTAAGAGTTGATGTATACTCACTGTTCCAGCTATCTATTGTTGTGAAACAAATCACCCTAAACTTAGTAGCTTAAAACAACAACTTATTATCATCACTCACAGTTCTGGGGTTGGCTGAGCTCAGCTAGGCAATCCTTACTCAGGGTCTTTCATGAAGTTGCACTCAGATGGCGGCTGGGGCTGCAGTCATCTTGTGCCTCACTCACGTGTGCAGAGTTGATGCTGACCATGGGCTAGAGCCTCAGCTGAGGCTGGTGGCCAGAATGCCTACATATGTGGCTTCTTCATGTGATCTTTCCACTTCCTCATGACATGTTGACAAGGCTCAAAGAAAACCAAGTGACCACTGTTATCTCCTTTTGTGAACCAGCTTTGGAAATCACATAGCTTTTATACCAACTTCATGTTGCTATTATAACAAAGGACAAGTTTAGGGGCTTAAAATAAAATGAACTTACTGTCTTATAGAGTTCTAGGGGACAGAAGTTTGAAATGAGTCTCACTGGGCTAAAAGCAAGGCATTGACAGGGTTGCATTCCATTTGGAAGGTCTATGGAAGGTACATTTCCTTGCCTTTCCAGTTTCTAGAGTCCACCGCATTCCTTAGTTCATGACTCCTTCCTTCATCTTCAAATCTAGCAGCATAGCATCTTCGAACCTTTCCCAACTGTGACTCTTCTGCCTTCCTTTTACACTAATAAAGATCCTGGTGATTACATTGGGCTCACCCAGATAATGTAGAATAATCTCTCCATCTCAAGGTCAGTTGTTTAGCAACCTTAATTCTATCTGCAATTTTAATTCCTCTTTGCCATATAATGTGACATATTAGTAGGTTCTAGGGACTAGGGCATGGACATCTTTGGAGGGGGAGCATTATTCTTCCTTATTCAGCATTTCTTCAGCCACAGTCACATGTCTACTCAGGTTCAAGGCTCAAGGGGAAGAAAGATGAGAGGAGTTCGATCACCATCTCACAGCATGAGAGATGGGAGATATGATGGGGATCATTCTGGAAAATAAAATCTTCACACTCACAAACATTAAAAAACTAAGAAATGACAAGGTACTTTTTATTGGTAAACTGCCTGACACATGGCTGTAAAACTTTTGCCAATATTTTTGCCTGGAAAGTCTCTGATCAACTCTTCATAAGGCAATAATACTGTAATATAATTTTCTATAGAGAAAATAGTTTTTAATTTTAGTCTTTCTTCTAGCATGGCTATTCAAAATTTTTTTTAATTATTGATATTTAAAAATATTTTTGCCCTAACCAGTGTGGCTCAGTTGATTGAGTGTCATCCCACAAAGCTAAAGGTCACCAGATCAACTCCCAGTCAGGGCATGTGCCTGGGTTGTGGGCCAGATCCCCATTTGGGGACATGCAAGAGGTACCCGATTGGTGTTTCCCCCACACATTGATGTTTCTCTTCCTCTTTCTCCCTCCCTTCCCCTCTCTCTAAAAAAATAAAATAAAATCTTTAAAAAATTTTTTTCTTTTAGTTTTATAACTCATTATTAATATGTTATATTTTAGGATTGATTTCTGATTTGAGAAAACTTTTATCAAGTATGATTTGTAAAAATTCAGGGCATCAGTGAAAACTGGCTGTACTCAGTAGGTACCTAGTTGTCTGTTTCTTTATTGCAGAAGAATATTTTGAGCTCTGTTTTCTTTGTCAATGTCAGTATTTTGTAATAAACCTCTATTTTCCCCAAATGATATGATTCCTTTCTCTTCATTAACTAGAGTATCAAACAATCTATGACCTTATCTATTAGTTCTACAAGAAATTTCTCTCTTCTTTTAAGGAAATTTTGCTTTTGGAATGATCTGGGAGAAAAAAATATATTAAATTTTTTTCTTAATGACCAAACACATTCCACTGATTTTATCATGTATTTTTATCAGAATTTTCTCTTAGTTCTTTAATAAAAGTACTTATAAATGACAAAAAGAACATACCTTTCTGTTACATCCAAGTTAAGAGTGTGTAATTTCTCAATTGTTTTATTGAAACATCCCAAAATGTGTTTCTACATTTTAGTTAAAATGGTATGCCCCTAACTTAACTTCCCCTCAGCCAGATCCCCAAAATACTGGTGAACACTCAAACACCTCCAAACATAAGGGAAAATGGTACAGTGGAATTTGACATGAAGAAAGATAGCAGCCTTAATTGATTGCAGTTAAAATGCCTTTTGCAAAACTCAGAAAGAGGTGCATGTGAACACTCATCATGAGACTTTGGAAAAAGCTATGCATGCACGGGGCTCTGAAACTAAATTTTATTAGCTTCACAATAAATTCACACTTAGTAATCGAACAATAATTAACTGTCAAGTGTAGTGCCAAGTGATTTATATATATTGATATAATTTTAATGCCCGTAACACACACAAGTAGTGAGTACTATTGCACAGATGCAGAGAATTTAAGCAACTTAATCTACAGGCATATAGCGGTGGAATCGGCGTTGGATTCCAGAAAATCTGACTCTAGGACCCCCACTCTTAACCACTATGATTCTGGTATTCAGGAAGACGGAGGAAAATAAAACTCCAAATTGGACTTAAGTTTGATCCATTTGGTTATACTTTCTATTAAATTCACACAGAATGGTTATGTCAGTAGTTGAGGTTAGCCTAAACCAAGACAATTTGAATTTGGATGTTTCATTAGGAAATTTCATCAATAAATTATTCACTTGCATTTTTTTGTGGGTGCGTGTTCTTTTGTTTTCCTTCAGTAGCAAATGATTATATTTTTTAAGAAATATGATTTGTTTCTATCAAACTAATCTGAAAAGAAATTGTCCAGTTAGAGACCAAATCTACCAGGATTAACTACCTTTGCCCTGAAGTTTTGGATTAACACGTTTCTAACAAAGCAGGCCAATTATTTCAGCACAGTCTCACCACTCCAACCCCAGAAAAGCAGTAGGGGAAGAAAACAGGTTTGCTTTTCTGCCTTTCTTTAGATATCACAGAGAGAACTCTTAAAAACTTTTGAAACATGTGAGTAAGTCATACCAGCAGTTCGCAGATATTTAGGTGCCTGGGGGAAATTGCTGCTGTGTTCCTACTGACGCAAATAAGGGCTACCTGGCAGACATTTGAGCTGTTTTCCATATTATTACACAGAAGCATTTTTTGTCTTTATTGCAGAAGATTGTAATCAGCAAATACTCTGATTACCCTACCATGGCTTGTTCTGCTCTCCTTATCTGTAGAACCCGCATACCATCATGCTAAGTGGAAGGCAGTGCCCTCCAACACTCACTGCTAAAAATATCAGGTTTGAGCTTTACAGCCTGTACTGGAAAGAAGGAGGGAGGGATGGGGAGGATTAACACACACAAGATATGTGGAGGATATTCTTTTGGCATATACCCGGAAGTTACCAATTTATTGTGTTTATTGTCTTGTGCAATGTTTCTAAGTTTTTATGATCTACAAAGTACTACCATCTCTAGCTCTTATATTTAAACATTATAGAAATGTATTGAATCACTCTGCATGAAGATTAGCTTCCTAGAGTGTTCAGGTTTCTTTAGCCATATTTTATAAGCACAGCCCATACTGCATATTGAAATCTTTGCTGCATCTTTTATTCAGTTTAATAAACATTGACTTGGCAGCTACTTGATGTAAAGTGGTAGAAATAGGAGATTCAAAGTGACTACGGTTAGGGTCTGTGGGCAGGGAGCTCAGAGCCTAATGGGGGAGAGCTGAGTCAACAAATAACAATTCTACGTGACCTGTGCAATCACAGGAGTGTGTACAAAACCTAGCAGCAAGATGGGAAGAGAGGAGTCAAGGGAGATTAGGGAAGTCTGTGTAGGGGAGGCGATCCTTGGCTGCTTCTAAATAAGTTTCTTCTGCTCCTTGACTTGCCTTTTCCATTCAATTCAGAATGTTATATTCATTTTTTAAAGCGAGCAGCTCCTGCCCTAAGAACAGATTAGCAGTATTTGAGCTACTTAAGAGTACATGTTGGCAGAACTTCCATCTATAGGATGTTCTTTTAATACCTATGTTTCTCAGATATTTGTGAAATTCATTTCCTAACAAAAACTACTTCAAGTTATATTTTGTGACTTATTTAGGCTAAGTCAGAATATTGCCATTTCCCTATAAATGGATTACTTTAATATATTTTAATTAAGGAATTAATAAAAACAATTACAGAAAATGTGGAAAAGAAATTCCCTATAGCCAAACAATCTAACACGACAGTTATTGTGGTAATGAAATTCTCTGGTTTCTTTTCCAATACATCTATTTTTTAATTGTATTGTGAAATATACATAAAAGCAAGTGTATATACAGCATATGTACAATTTAAAGACTTTGATAAAACAAGTTAATTGTACAAGGTCTGTCCAGGAAGTATCCAGCCACATACTACAAAAAATAGGGACATTTATGGAAGAAGATACAAGAAACGTTGTACATAGGACAATGATACCTCAGTCCCCTTCAGAGTAGGCACCTTGGGACCTCACACAGTTCTCCCAATAGCCATCAGCAGCTCTGTCATATTTTCCTGAATCTTATCAATGGTCTGAAATTTCTTCCCTTTCAAAGGTGATTTTAGTTTTGGGAAAAGCCAGAAGTAGCAAGGCACCAAATCTGGGCTGTAGGGGGGCTGAGTCACCCGGATGATTTGATGTTTTGCAAAAAAGTCTGCATGAGACATGCATGAATTGGCATGTTGTCATGATGAAGCTGCCAATCACCACCTGCCCATTAACTGTGGCCTTCTGAATCATATGAATAGTTTCTGCAGAGGAATGTTCAAGATTCACGCAAAAGTTAATGCAGATTCATTGATCTATCACTCAGTCATTTTGAATGCAATGGCCACACAGTACACATGCTCACTCGGTGTGTCTACCACCCTCACTGACTAGCACAGTGAAGTCGTTATTGTTTCCTCACGTGCATTCCAGTCCATTCTCTTTGGCTGCCAGGTTACCTTGATGTTGTGCAAACTGTTCTCATTATATTAACAATGGCTGGCCTTTTTCCAGACAGACCTTGATATCTACTACCCAAGCTAATAAACAGTATGTAGTATGTACCTTTGAAACCTCTGGATGCCTTCCTCAGATCACATCCCCCACTCTCTCCATACCAGTAGCATTAGTACTAAATTTTCAGTTAATTATTCCCTTCCTTTTAAAAATAGATTACTTTACATGTATCTTTAAATAATATATCGTTTAATGTTTGAATTTCATGTAAGTAGAATCACACTGAATGTAGTTTTCTGTGACTTTCTTTTTTTCCCAACATTATAGCTTGTTTTTTCCTTTTTGGGAGAGGCCCTGAATGGGAGCTTCCTGAGAATACCAGTGCTTTCAGCTTGTGCTGCCCTCCCCTGCTCAGCATTATATTTTGCAGCTTAGTCCATGTTTGCTTATAGCCATTGCAATTTTTATTGCTAAGCAATGTTCCATTGTATAAAAATACCACACTCTGTTCATTCTACAGTGGATGGACTTCGGGAATCTTCCAGTTTATCACTATTACAAAAAATGCAGCAATTCGCGTTTCTCCTGCATCTCTTTGTACATACATCCAAGAGTTTCTCTCTAGTAGATGCCTAGAAATGGAACTTTTTGGTCTCAGAGCAATTGGTCTACGTAGTACTTATTGGTTTCCAGAGCACTTGAACCATTTTTCCACTCCCATCAACTCTCGGCAAGAGTTCCTGCTATATATAACACATCTTCACTGACATATGTTACCTATTTTCATAATACTTCAAAACAACGGCCAAAATAACATACTCCTGTATACTCCTCTTTACATAAAGTTAAACACAGAGCAGATGCTCAGTAAAAATCTTTTGGTTGCTTGATTTTGGAGTATATAGTCTATAAAGTTAAAGGCTGTACTGTACTTAAACATATGATTATTATTTTCATAAATAGAAAAGCTTTGCTTAAAAAAATTAAGATACATACATAAACATATATTCAGACACATGCATGCCTAAAAAAAACACAAAAATACAGTGTTTGTTTATTAACACAAAGGGGGATGAAGGAAATAGTATTTGAATTTTTCACGCACACATACACACATGCATGTAGTGTGTGTGGGGACACGTGTGTGCATGTATGTATAAGTATGTGTACCTCCTTAGATATTTGCATCTGAGAACAATACAGGTTTTAAAACACTGTCATTTGAACATAATTATTCAATTCAGAAGCCCAGTATTTGGAATCATTGATTATAGATTCTCTATTGTTAATTTGTGTACAAGTTTAAAAAACATAGTTTAAGGTGAACTTAACTATGCACTTTTCTAAGCAGAAATAGGACTTGAAATTCTAAATTCACCTTTTCTCTACCTGTAACAGATTTTCATCCTTCTACCATGCCCATAATTTAAAACCAGCTTTGTTTTAAAATATAAAACTTTTATTTACCTGTCAAGGAAATCTCAAAACAAACTTTGAGATTTTAAAGCTAAAAATAGTATTTGTATAATGTAAACATAGTTCAAAATCAGCAAAGTATAAAAATTTACTTGTGAATTATACCTCTAAAAAGGGATGAAGTTATTTCTTACTAGTTAAATACATAATTTTTAATCTAAAATGTAAATGGTTACTAAACAATAATACATTAAAAAGAGTAATGTAGATGTGTTTGTTATCTAATAATTTTGATAATTATTAGGAAAAAATATTTTCAGATACTTCAATTGTAAAGAAGTTGTGACACAAGAAACATAGTGACATAAGTAGCAGAGAATTTAAGCTTTCTAGCATCACAGATGAGGTATTATATCTTGTATTTAAAATATTATATATTTTTAATTGATAATATTTATTCATGAGCTTAATTTCATTAAGCATAAATGAAGTGGCTGGGGCCTGAAAGAACTAAATACTCTGGATAATTATGAAATCTACATTTTATTTTGTACCATACAGATTTTAACTTCACCATAAATACACGTATTCCTGACCTCAGCTGTCTAATAGTTGAAAGATCATGAAACCTGGAATCAGCAGTTGCCTTTGAATGCTGTCCCTGACACTGACCAGCTAAGTGCCTCTCAAACACTCCATTCCCACGTTTGTAGAAATAGAATAATAACTCCTGACAATCCACAAGACTGGGAAGATTAAGAGAAAGAATATATGTAAATGCATTTTATAAAATGCTAAACAGATGTATATCATCATCATCATCATCATATCATCATCATCATCATCATATTATTATTATTGGTTCAAATCCCAGCTTTATTATATAATATCTATATGGCTTACATGGCAAGCTAGTTAACTTTTAAAGCCTATTTCTTTACTTGAAAATGGAGGTTTATGAGAATTAAATGAGACAATACATATAGAGAGCTTAAGCACAGAGAAGGTGGTAAAGGCTCAATAAGGGTAATATTATTTCTTGTTACTTATCTTATTACCCATATGAGGAGAAAAACTGCTTTAAATCATTCTTTCGATATGATGATAGATTATACCAAACTTGGGAGAGGCCTGAATTAGATGACATACAGCTACGGCAAAGGAACAAATCTTTTTCTCTCTAAAGAGCTAGCTGACTAATGTGACAACTGACCCTTGTCCTTATTAGGTAACTGGGTGAACCAACCTGGACACAAACTATATAAACAAATTTCACAAACAAAGAATATTGTCCCAAAGCCCAGGGATCAGCATCAGTATAACCTGATGAATATCACATTCTATAAAATATTTGGATAAGAATAAAAATTGCTTGTTTATTTCTAACAAGGATACTTCAATAACATGACCTCTTTCTCTTTGCTTTGGTTTTTTAATCACCCTGTCCTTGAAAATCTGTACTTTGTACTTCCTTATCACCTATTTCTATAATCAAATGCCTTTGCCTGTCTCCACCCAGTGTCTTTCATCCATGTTTTTCTGAGAAGTGGATAATGTGGGTCACCACAGAGAAAAGCCACGTGCTACTTCACTTTTCTCTACAGCCCTTGAGGTCAGACATCTCCAAGATGTTGATGACCCAAACTCAGATCAACAATATTAGGGAAACCAGACAGCTGTATGGGACAATTCTGGCTCCAAATGATGCTAACCCTTTATGTGATTTCATTTAAAAACAAACAAACAAACGAAAAACCCTAAAGTGACACTCAGTTTAAAAGTACAAAATTTCTGGTGTACTGTAGTTTGTGATGCAAGAACAACAGTGATGCGAACCAAGTTGTATAGTTTTATTTGTCCATTAAGTATATATGTGTTCCCAGAAGCCACTGAATCATGGTAACTTCTGATCTTATCCTAACCAGTTGCACAAGTACTGGGAATCAAACACCTGTTTCTTTGTTAATGCAGCCAGGTCCAATAGACCATTATCTTATTAAATATTATTCAGGACCTGATAGCATTAGAAATTAGAATTGAGAAATTCTAAAAATTTTAATTTATTAGCCCTATTAAAATAACAATAACCCCACTAGTTGTTAACATTAATAACATTTTTATAATAAATGTCTATTTTTAAAAAGATTTTATTTATTTATTTTTAGACAGAGGGGAAGGGAGGAAGAGAGGGAGAGAAACCTCAATGTGTGGTTGCCTCTCGTGAGCCCTCTACTGAGGATCTGGCCTGCAACCCAGGCATGTGCCCTGACTGGGAATTGAACCAGCGACCCTTTGGTTTGCAGGCTGGGACTAAATTCACTGATCTACACCAGCCGGGGCAATACATACATTTTCCCAAACAAAAAAACAATTAGTGAGAAGAGGAGCATTGTTTTACATTTTGACGTATCTTGTAATGTCCGAGATTTTACTGCCTATGATTTCTTCTGGGATTTTTATGTATTTGAGTGTATCATTTTGAGTTTATTCTTGTGCATGGTGTAAGGAGGTGGCCTAGTTTCATTTTTCTGCATGTATTTGTCCAATTTTCCCAACATCATTTAGTAAACAGATTATCTTTACTCCATTGTATGTTTTTTCCTCCTTTGACAAATATAAATTGACTATAAAGCCATGGATTTTTTGGGGGGCTCTCTATTCTGTTCCATTGATCTATATGTTTTCCTGCCAATATCATACTGTTTTTATTACTATGGCTTTGAGAGTATAGTCAAAAATCATCTTTTTTCTCAAGATTGCTGTGGCTATTCAGGGTCTTTTGTCGTTCCATATAAATTTTTGGAATATTTGTTTTAGTTGTGTGAGATATGCCATTGGTACCTTGATAGGAATTACATTGAATCTATAGATCGCTTTGGGTAGTATGGATATTTTAATGATGATAATTCTCCCTATCCATGAATATGGTGTATACTCCCACTAATTTGTATCTTCTTCAATTTCTTTTGGTGTCTTATAATTTTCCAAGTTCACTTCATGCATTTTTAAATAAAAGGTCTATCTTTGGAATGCCCAAGTCTGAACAACCATAGTTTTTCTGTCAGCCAGTTTTTCAAGTAAAAATGATGTTCCATGAGAAAAACAGCTGGTTCAGTTTGCATCACAATCATGCAAGTACTTTTACTCAAGAAAACTATTGTACTTTTCAGTATGCAGCAAAAGTGCTTAAGCATATTTACCATTTTTTTTACATAGGATATTAAAAATGTATAATCAAGTACCAAGGTTTAATAAAATTAATAAAGGACATTCTCAGGGCAAACTGGCTTTGTTTTCCCCCATGTAGTTTTGTAACAGGGTGCAGCCAGGGCACCCCCAGAGCGGGATTTGTAACAGTATCTAGAACTTGGGGTGTCCAAGAAAAATATAGGATATTCTTCCACCCACCCACCACCTCAAGGTGGGCTACCATGGGGGAAGAGAGACATGGAGCAGGGCCATTGAGTCATTTTGCATGTCAGTAACAGCAAGATAGCTTCATACCTCATTTGCAAAGACAGTTATTTTGCATATCAACAAGGCTAACCAGGAAGGTTTGCATAACTTAAACCCAGGAGATAATTGGGAAGCAACTCCCCGAGTTACAGCACCTGTGCATGACAGCTGGGAGATGGTTCACTCCACACCACCAGAGGACAATGAGACCATGCAGGAAGGAAAGGGGAGAAAGGACACTTGCTAGTGGGCCATGGGAAGTTGCCACGTGGTTTTGGGTTAAGAACCTGAGACTGCGGTGACACAACTGATGGCGCTGGCAACCATTTGCAAGAGGCCTGCCTAGCCGAGGTCTGGACTCTGTTCTTTTCCTCCTGATGGATGGCACCCCTGACTGGCCTGACTGGGCAAAGGGGGAGAAAGGCAGGACTGTGTGTGTTACTGGGTGTTTTAAAGGGATTTTGAGATTTAACGGTGACATTTAGTCATTACTCAAGACCTGTATAACTTTTGAATAGTTCCTTTCCTTTTCACCAAACTCTGGCATTGAGAGCCATAATTTCTAAAGGCAGTGGGCAAAGGACCTAGAATAGAGGGACCCTAGGAAAGGGGGCATTGTTTCAGTAACACTATCTGAGACGCCGCCCCACCTCCCCACTGACCAAAACAGGTCCACATGCGGTAACAGTTTGGTTTTTACTACAAGTGCATGACAGTGAGAAAATACAATGAGACTTCTGGCCAAGGTGGTGGTGTAGGTAGACATGGCTCACCTCTTTGCACAGCCACATCAAACTTACAACTATAGAACAAAATATAGAACAACCATCACTCAGAACTGTCAGAAATCAAGTTGAATGGAAGTCTGACAACTATAGAACTAAAAAAACCACATCCATCCAGACTAGGAGGAGAGGTACAGACGTGGAACAGGTTGGTTCCTCTCCCACGTGTGGTGGATAAAAATTCAGGAGGAATATCTTGGGAGTGAGGAGTCCCAGCCCTATACCAGGCACCCCCCAGCCCAGGGTTCCAGTGCCAAGAAGATAAGTTCCCACAACTTCTGGCTGTAAAAACCAGCAAGGATTGAGTTGGTGGAAGAAACTGCTGGAGCACCAAGAAGTTCCTCTTAAACAACCCCCATACAGGCCCTGGCTGATGTGCAAACCACCAGCCTGCAAACCAAAAGAGCTGCCAGTTCAATTCCTAATCAAGGGCTTATGTCTGGGTTGCAAGCCAGGTCCCCGGTTGGGGGCGTGCGAGAGGCAACCACACACTGATGTTTCTCTCTCTCTCTCTCTCTCTTCTTTCTTCCTCCTTTCCCCTTTCTCTAGAAGGAAGAAAGAAAGAAAGAAGAAACCCACACATGAACTCACCTACTCAGATTCATTCCCTCTGAGCTCCAGTACCGAGGTAGCAGCTTGAATGGTGCCAGTAGTACACAGGAAGAAACTGAAGTGTCCGGCATCAAGGTGAGCCATTGTCTCTTTTCTAAACCCTCCCCACACAGAGCCGACACCCCATCCACCTTACAGGCCCACCCAAGCTGCTTTTCCATATGAATGGCTGGTCTTGGCTAATGCTTCATGACTTTCCAAAGCCTCTCAAATAAGCAACAACTGGCCTCAATGAGCCCCAGGCCCAGCACTAGCAGCAGCCAGCCTAGTTTCAGTTTGGCCTCACTTGGGAATCTCTAAGCCCAGAACAAGTAGCAGCCATCTCAGATGGCTTTATAGCTCAGGCCAGGTGAAAAATCGGGACAATTGTAACAGCATAATCAAAACACTATAAATTAAAAAGAAAGGAAATACAGTGACTCCTAACGTAATCTGGTGCCACTGCCTTGAGTTATACTGAGATGCCAGTGATTTTAAATACCAAGGTTTTACACCATTAGTGCAAACGTCAACACAGAGAAACGGTATTATAAGGATTAGTATTATAATAAAAGTAATTGTGACCTAACAGACTCCAGAAAGGATCTCCCCAGGAGTCCATTGACCACACTTTGAGAAGTGCTGTACAAAACAACTTAAAAAATATCTAGCCACAAGTCTTCTTTCAGAAAGTTTGCAATATGTATAAGGACCATACAGATGTGATAGGTTGGACATTTATGGAGAGATATTTCTGCAGGTCACTATGCTGAAAAGAATGGAGGAAAGAGAGACAAGAATGACTTATTAAGAGCTGTATTAAACAAGTGAATCATGTCCATATTCCCTCCTGGGGAGGCAGCTCTAGGCTGTCATGATTTATTATGAGGCCATATGGCTCTTTCATAACACCCATCATCCACATTACCATCCAGTTATGACTCTGGACCGAGGACATCCAATATGGAGATTCATAGAAACTGGGATATTATGAGGACATTAATGCAAGAGCTATTCCCGAACAAAGATTAACTAGAGAATCAGACTCTATCCATCCAAATTTTAAAAGGGGAAATTAAATGAAGAAATAGAATCTGCTTATGTGTAGGTGGCATAGAAACTTGGAGAGAAAATGACCCCCGGAGAGGAAATGGGGTCGTGGGGGTTATAATACGTCACAAGCATACAAAAGTTATCGTAAGCTGAAGCTACAAGAAAGGAGACATAAGAAGTTAGAAAAAACAATGAAGTAGAGGAAGGTTGCTGAAGAGAGGGTGAGCAAGTTGGTCAGTAGAGGCAGAAGCAGTAAAAGCAGAGACAAAGAGCAACCAAGTCACCATGATGGTACAGGGTCAACAAAGTTTGGCTACTGAAATGCTAACAAGAAAATCCAGTTCTTAGAGTTGCCCTGCCAGGCCTGAGCTCTCAGCTCAGATTCCTTTTTTCTTTGTATGCCTTTCAAAAACCCACTTGTTTTTCAGAAGTAATGAGTGAGTCTCTGTCCTTGTATCTAATGGAGCCTAATTAACTCCTAACTACTGGGAAGGCATCGTGCTAGGTGCTTTCACGTCATTATCTCAATTGTAACCATCTTTCTCACTTTAAGTATATATACCAACCATGCTCCCACACATCGGGTACAGTGAGAAATAACAAAGTTGGCATGGTTTTCATGTTCATAAGCCATAAGATACACAAATTATACAGAGGCCACAAGCCAGAGGAAACTGCTTAATTTAAGAATGTTACTTTTTCTTCCTGGTTCAAAGAGAAAAACAATTGAACTACAAGGCATTAGGGTAATAAGAGAAAAGGGTGTATCCAGTTGGGATTCTTTCAGTTATGAAAACAAATCCAGTTGAAGTAAATTAAACAAACAGGGAGAATTTAGTCAAAGACTACAGGGGTATCTCATGGAAACATCAAGAAATGCTCAGACTCAGAAAGGACCACACCTGGGTTTCTTCTGGGTCTCTGTGTTTCTCTGAGTAACCTCTGCATTCTTCTGCCCACGCACCCAAGCTTCCTCTGTTTTCCAGTCTGGCAGAATAAGGCTCCCCGCCGTTCCTGAGTTTGCAGGTCACTGGGTTCGCTCACAGAGAAACTGAATCACCCTCCTCTTCCCTTCATTCTTGCTTGCCTCCACTCCTCACCCACCTCTGTTCCAAATTCATAGGGAACGTGCTCTGATTGGTCCAGCTTGGGTTAAATGTTGATTGTTGGTTTAGTGAATTGCAGCTAAGGGACAGGTTAAAGGAACCACCTTATACAAAATGGAAATGATGGTGGAGTAATAATGTAGGGGCTGGTCTTATCACCTGGGATGACCAGATTGGGGCAGTTAGGTGGACAAGGCCTGGCTCACTGTTTATTAATAGTTGGCTGATTCCAAAAGATGCCCACTACAAAAGATGAACCATATACCTCCACCACATTATGCAAAACAACTCTTAAGTGATCCCAGATGGCCCATGAGGCTCTATCTCATGACCTTGGAAAAGGACATCCCAGATTCACCACTCTCAAAAAAAAAAAAAAAAAAACATGCTGACCCCAGCAATGATGTCAAAATGTGTTTTGAGAAATCTCTCCCTTTGATCTCCCCCTACCATGTGCCTGGGCTTCTCAGAGCCCATGTTGTCACTAGATCTGGGCTGGTCATCCCCCATGCAATATCCCACATTCCAAAACTGCTCTTTTCCTTTCCTTTCACACAAGCAAAATCTGTCTGCTCCATGATAACAGCTGGAAAAGTCACCTGTATTAGAACTGTAATGGTCTGACACTGTTAACCATTCCAAATAAGGGAACTGTTTATTAGTATAATTTCATCTTTTAGAGGAGGGTTTCTGATGATTGCAACAACTGAGTTCATTTGGGAGGAGAAAAAGGTACATTAGGAAAGGAGGTCTACATGGTACTCCTTACCATGCAACCCATTTCTCCTAAAATGAGGGACCTGACCCTTCCTTCTGTTTCCGTGCCAAACTGGCAATCTTGTTTTCTAGATCTACTTAGTAACTGCTGTCTCTGGATTTTCACACCATAGTCATCATACTCTTTCTTTGCATAGTAAATAACATTATAAAAGAGAGGCATTCAGTGCCAAATCTTAAGGAGTCTGCATTTGTGCAATGCCTTCTAACACCCTAAAGAATAAACAAATTTGTTTTTTTAATGAGCTCTAAGAGAGTTTTCAAAGATGAGAGTTTTCTAAAAGTTGTAGTTTGTTCTCTTAAAATGCAAATTTACAAATGTCCAGTAAGAACTGTGTTTTTAAAAAGATTTTATCTAATTTTTTAGAAAGGGAAAGGGAAGAAGAGAGGGAGAGAAACATCACAGGCCCCCAACCAGAGACGCGGCCTGCAACCCAAGCATGTGCCCTGACTGGGCATCAAACTGCCAACCTTTTTGTTCAAAGACTGTCACTTAATCCAATGAGCCACGTCATTTTAATAAGTATAACTTGTACTTTCAGGTCTATTTGCATTCAAGGGGCTGCAAATCATTTTAGGAGGTGACCTACTTAATTTAAAATTCTATCTGTAACTATAGTACATTAACCAGTGAGAGGAGATTATAAATTATTCTGTCAGACCTTCCAGCTCACTCTCGCAGCTATAAAATCTACACCCAGGTCTTAGGCTTTAATTCTCCTTATCTCCTGCACAGAAAGGCAGTATGTCTTACTGGTTAGACAGTGGGTTCAGTAACTAGACTTCTAAGTTTAAATCCTTTGGTCAGTAGTTGGGAGACTCTGGGAAAGTTGTTTAAGCGATCTAGGCCTCAGTTTCCTCTCCTGTAAAATAAGGATAATAATGTTATTTACTCATGATTATTGCGAAGACTAAACAAATGAACAACATTGCAAAGTCTTAGAACAGCAGGTGGTCATAATAAGGGTTAGTTATTATTGTACTAACTTTATAATCTTCATTGACTTTTGGTTACTACTGACAAAGACTCTCTTCTGGACCTAATTTTAACCAGAGCTCCTGTGACCTCTTTGCTGGACGAGGTCAGACCTTGGGCTTTCCTCTTTGTCCTTGTAGAATTCATTTGAGCAAGAATCCTGTTAAAGTAGTTTAGCAAAAAGCCCACACCCTTGATATCTTATCACCCTGGTCTGCCTTCAGCAAGAATTCTATGAGTCTTCTAGCAAGAATGCTTCTTATCCCTGATGCTTTCTCTTAGTAATTTTTTACCCACTGACCCCCTACCCTCCTCCTCGGCTATAAATCCCTACTTGTCCTTTTTGGAGTTGGAGTTGAGTCAGATCTTTCTCCCCTACTACAAAACCCCATTGAGATAGCCCCCCTTGAATAAAGTGTGCCCTACTGTCTCTACAAGTCATGACTTTTTCCTTTAACACTGCCCCGACTTTGTTTTTAAATAATTAATCATTTCTTGTGCAGAGTAAGGGGAGAGGCATATTTTGGAGATGGCTCTAATATTTTAATTTTGTGGGGTAGCATGTCAAATGTCCAATATATGGTAGAAAAAGTCAGGGTCTATTGAAACTTTTATAGACCTACATTATGTTATTAATCCTACCCTAGACAGTGCATCTAGGAAACTGCTCAGTAACCTAAAGCAACACCAGTTGTCTTAGGTTGGGTTTTGAAGTAGAACCTAAGAAAGGGGTCCTGGTATTTACTTTACTGAGTGAATGCTCTTTAGGAAAAATCTACAAGGAGGAGAAGAAGCAGGGTCAGGAAGATCTGAGTGAGGATATGGTCCCAGGTAAAAGTTGGGGGAAGCATATGAAAGAATGAAAATGAGTCAGTCCTTGGTTACCCTTGGATAGGGGAGGAGTATAACCTCTTAGGAGCCTCCAGTAAAGGGCTCCACTTAGCCAAGGTCAAGTCTCTGGAGAAAGTCACAGGTATGAGATCTTAGCCAAGGCACTGACAGCAGCTGAAGGATGGCTGCCCCAGCCTGTAAAGGGGATCTGGGCTTGGCAACAAGGTCTGCTACACAAATCTTCATTGTGCTTCACTGATGATTTTTAACATGTGACAGTGGGAACTTCATTCTGTGCATTTTTTGTGTTCCTGGCACTTGTCACAGTGCCTAGCAGATGGTACATTTTTAAGAAATTGTTTTGTTCATTTAATTACACATCCAGAGCCTCCTATTTAATTTACAAAGCAATTTCTTAAACAGTCATCTAAATTCAGATTTTATTTTGTGCTTTTGCTAAGTGACACCATAGTGTTTTCCTTCCTACTCTTGTCACCACCCCACCTGCTTATGTTTTACCTTTTTCTCTGCAAATCAATAGGAGAGGAAGGAAGTATGGTCTCATGGTGGAAGAAGAGCTTGAGAACTCAGAGATCCTAACCTTTTTGCTCTCTAAGTGAATCTCCAAGTGAAGTAAGTCACTGAGCCTCTCAAAGCCTCCAGTTCTGGGGAAGCAGAGTATTAAATCCTTAAAATGGTCTGTTTTACTTCACATCGGCTGCATCTTTCATACATCTCTTTTTATGTTAAGCCTATTTATATTACACATTGTGAACGAGAACTATCTAAACCACCTTCCTGCTGAAGATAGGAGTATGAAAGTTCTGATGTTTAGAAAACAGAACACATTCCTAGAATCTTAGGATCCTGAGATGCTGGGTTTACACACTTTGCTCTGGGTAGAGAAGAGCTAAGATAAGCTCGTCTTTGCTCATCCATTTAATGCATGTGGGCAGTGACCTCATTCTGTATGTGTGTACACAGAGGATAGGCAAGAGGGATCTGAGGGGTGCAATCTGCCAAGATTACTAGCAAAGGGACATTGTTTCCTCAGTAGAGAGAGGGCTCTGAACCTCTCAAAATGCCTCTTTAATTCTCCTTTAGGCTTCCTCTGACCTTTATTCCTGTCTGCAATCATCTAACCAATGCATACCCACAGAGTGGATCATGTCCAAGAAAGTCCTAATTTTTTGAAAGGATAGAGATAAATTGCCCAAAATATCTTAGTATTCAAACTATGTAACTGAAGGCATTAAATCATAGAAAACTGGGAAATATGGACCAGTGAAGAAAGTACAAAGATCTTAGTGTGAAGGATATTTAAACCCAAACACTTTAATGAAATTAACAGCCTATTAAAATGTTTGCTCATAAATTACATCTAAATTAAGTTATGCATTAATAAAGGCTTTTTATAACCACAAATTATACCAAGTATTTACTTCATGAATAATCATCTGGCCCCACCAGAACTGAGGAAGGTTGTACTTGAAGAAAGAAAAGAGGGTCTTTGGAAACTGTCATAGGGAAAGAATTTCTGAAGTTGACTCTGCACGTGTGCATGTTTTCACTGTGAGTGTGGAGAACTGAATGTGGGAAGTTGGAGGGAAGGCTGGGGTTAGGGGATGGGAATAAAAGGCTAAATAATAGGCTATTTTGGAAACAAGTAAACAGAAAGTTTATAGACTTCTAATGATAAATCTTAAGTATTTCAAAAAAATTCCAATGCTGTTGTCTATTCTCTCAAGAACCAGATAGAAATCAGAGTCTCCTCTCTAGAACTTGATGCTCATGGGGGAAAATTACACAACCTCTATATTATACAGTGACAGAGCCAGAGAGAGAACTCTACTGCACCATTTATCATACCATGGTAAGGCTGGAGGGTGAATACGTTCAAAGAAAGGAAAATTGGTTTCTGCTGGTTTGTCCCTTCTCAAGCATGGGAATCTTACCAGTTGAGAAATTCAGTTCCTTTCCACATATCATACTTACTATTCAAACCCTCTCCTTTCTTAGTCTCTATCCTGCCCAAGAGACTGTTCAGTTAATTTGCTAGAGTAGTTCACAAAACCCAGAGAAACACTGGAACACTAGTTTATTATGAAAGGATATAACTCAGAAATCGCCAAATGGAAGTGACGCACAGGGTAAGGTGTGGAGAAAGGGTGTGGAGCTGTCATGTGCTCTTCTGCTGAGTGCCTCACTCCCCCCAAGTCTCTGTGTGTTCACCAGCCCAGAAGCAATGTAAACCCTGCCGGCGTTGGGGGTGGGGGTGGTGGTTATGGAGGCTTCATTTACACGGGCTCAATTAAAACATTGGTTATTGGTGATTGTTTCAAAGTCCTGCCCCTCTCCCCAACCCAAGGTGGGAAGGGGAGAAAACTGAAATTCCCAACCCTCTAATCACAAGTTTGGCTCCATTGGCAACCAGCACTCATCCTTAGCTTTCCAAAGTTACCTTATTAAACATGACAAAAGACACCTTTGTCACTCTCAACACAGGAAATTGTAAGGATCTGGGGAGCTGTTAGCCTGGAACTGTGGATGAAGACCAAATACATATGAGAATTACATTTTGGTCACCTGAATGACCGAATATATATTTCTTACAGATCACAGTGTCACACACATATTATGAGGACTTTTTCATTCAGCCTAATTACAAATGAAGTTAAATTTGTCTGAAAGAACAGAAACTGTGACTTACTCAATGCCAACTTGCTTTGGTAAAAGGAGTATTTGTTTTTGACTCTCCATCTGTTCCTGTTGTACATCTTATTATCTCCAAAAATAATTCAAAATATTTAGAAAAGCCTTCATAAGATTTCCACTGAGGAAAGTAATTTCATTGTCTGTTATAAATTTTGAAATAATTTGAGTAACAAATGATTCTTTCAAGCTTTCTAAATTAGATAGACTAACAGGGGTCTTTTCATTTTAAATATCTCAATATATAACTATTGAATATAACCACCCTGATGGTTTCCCTGTTGCAACTTTAAGTTATTTGAGAAGCTTAAAACCTATGTGAATCTCGGGCAATACTCGATATATTGCAGAGGTTAAAAACAAGACAATAGGCTCAAAATGGAGTCACTTATGCTAAGCTCCAAGTCACCAAACCAAGATTTAATTATAGTTTTAGCTCCTCCAGAAATAGAACCTTACACCAGTCAATCAGGAATGGCCTAATCAGCACTAGTTAGGTAATTTGCCTGATAGTCTCCTGTCATCCCCTGAAGGAAAGTGACTTTGCCATAACCAATGCACTTTTTTGTCCAGTATAGCTTTCTTGTTTCCCCTCCTTTCTGCCTATAAAGTCTTTCATTTTATACAGCTCCTCAGAGCTCCTTTCTCTCTGCTTGATTGGATGTTGCCTGATTCATGAATTATTAAATAAAGCCAATAAGATCTTTAAAATGTACTCAGTCAAACATTTTTTTAAACATAGATTGCACATTGATTTATGTAATATTATTTACAACCAATAAGATACTATATTATTAAAATGTTTAGTCACATGGAATAATACATGGAGTTATGCAAAAACTTGACTTAGCCTAAAATTTCCGTTCCTCTAACATCAGCTTAATACCTGAGAGGTTAACTAGGAGGTATAACAAAATAATTTTGGGGGGGCCTCTACTTCCCTTCTTCATGTTGTTTGTGAGTGTTGAAGTATAATGAAATGGTCAAAAGGGAGAGAGCAAGAGAGAAGTCAGGAGAAACAAAGAAGTTGCAAAAAATATAATTTGAATAGCTAGTCCCTTAATAAATTAGTATTAATGGTATGCTGAACTATTGATTAATCAAATAAATGAATGGGGAACAAATTCCTGTATTAGTTTGCTAGCGCTGTCATAACAAAATACCATAGACTATGTGGCTTAAACAATAAAAATTTATTGCCTCACAGTTCTGGAGGCTAGAAGCTTAGAATCAAGTAGTTGGTAGGGCTGGTTTCTCCAGAGGTCTTTCTCCTTGTCTCGTAGATAGTTGTCTTCTCTCTGTGTCTTCACATCATCTTCTCTCTGAACATGTCTGCATCTTAATTTATTCTTTTTTTAAAGATTATTCATTTATTTATTTTGAGAGAGAGGGAGGAAGAGAAACATCAATGCGTGGTTGCCTCTCAAGCGCCCCATACTGGGCACTTGGCCCACAACCCAGGCATGTGCCCTGCCTAGGGAATTGAACCAGCTACGCTGTGGTTCACAGGCCTGTGCTCAATCCACTGAACTACACCAGCCAGGGTCTAATTTATTCTTCTTAAAAGAACACTAGTTATATTGGATTAGAGACCATGCTAATGGCTCATTTAACTTAATCACATATTTAAAGACCTAATCTTCAAATACTGTCACGTTTTGAGGTACTGGGTTAGGACTTCAACATAAAAACTTTAGGGGGAACACCATTCAGTACATAACAGAGTCTTGACCAAGCCATTTGCTGAAAACCACCAAAAAGAAACAAATAGAAAAATGTTCAACCTGACTAGCAATCAAAGAAACAGAAAATAAAATACATAATTTTCATCTATAAAATTAACAAAAGAATTAAAAATTAGATGTAATAGGTCTTTTCTTCTGCACAGTTGCAGAGATAAGCAGTTGTTGCGTGTGGGGTGCTGGGGTGGGGTGCGGAGGTTGCTTGATGCAGACCTCCAAGGCCCGGGTTGAGGGCAGAGAGTACTAAGCCAGAGCTTGTTGTTGCAAGGTGTTAGCTTGGATGGAAATTTGGTGAATGCAAAAAACAAGCGACAACAATTTTGAGAGGGACTTGGAGAATACATGTCAGGAATGGATTCTCTGGACTGCATCACAGTATCTGACTCAGCTATGGAAATTGAAAAGCAAAGAGGAAACTCTAGCAATGAACAAGACTGCCTGCATGGAACTTATATTTCTCTCAGAAGATAATTAAACTCTTCCTCTGGTAGTAGCTTATTTAAAACTCAATGTCACCCTGCCCCTGTGTCTCAGTTGGATGGGCATCAGTCCTGAAAAGCAAATGACTGCAGGTTTGATTCCCTTTCAGGGCACAGGACTGGGTTGTGTGTTCGGTCCTGATCGGGGCACATAGGAGAGGCAACCGTCAATGTTTCTCTCTCACATCAATATTTCTCTCTTTCTCCTTCCCTTTCCCTCTCTCTAAAAATAAAAATAAATAAAATCTTTAAAACTCAACATGTTCCTTACTCACCTAAATAGTGGCAAAGAAATACTATTAGAAATTTTATTTGTTTTCTTGAAAGTGTTGAAGCAAGAGATTCATCCAGTGACCCATCTTTAGAACTAAGGCCAATGACTTTTAAAGCTACTTTTGAAAGGGCCAAGAAAAAGAAAGGTAAAAAGAGGGAAATGTAAGCCAACAGAAAGATCAAAGGGAAGGAAAAGCACTAGGTCAAAACGAATCAGAAAAAGGAAGTAAATCATTACCTTGGAAAAAAATTGTTAACCTTTGAGCAAGCAATGGCAAGAGGATTTTTCAACTACTCTGAAAAACTGAAGTGTGAATACCACCTCAAGGAATCCTTGAAACAGACGAATGTTGGTGAAGGTTTAGAAAAAGAAGACCTTGATAGTCATAGATGTAAATATTTGGATGACGCTGGATCTCTCCTGTTGAAGAGTCAACAGAAGAGGATGACGTTGCACCCAAATTTCAACATGATTAATGTGATATCAACTTGGTGGAGAATAACTGTTTCATAGTAAGTTCTGAATTATCAAAGAAAATGAATATATTTAGAAAAAGAATATATTGGAGAAGATGCTTTCTCTAAAAGCAGAGTATCAAAGTCCAAAAACATTGGACAGAAGACAGAATGGCCTGAAAAGGAGATAGGAATATAAATGTCAAGGGTTTTATCTTGAGAACACAATGTCTGGACTTAAAGATATTTGTATATTCCAAAGACCTGTCCTATTCTAGGGAGTGACAGCTTAGGAGTGAATATGATTTGAATATGATTTGAAGTCATGTTTAGAGGGTGTCTAAAATTGAGAAACCAAGCAGATCTATGTACTCTGACCCTAACAGTGGTTCTAAATTAAATTGCTTGAAGAAATTGGGTCCCAGCAGTTATAGGTGGGGAACTTTTGAAGTATGTCCATATTCAAGTGGAGATCAAAGAAGCTCAACTAAATGTACTGTGGACTGACAGACATGACAACCAACTGAGCAAAAAAGGGATTAAGACTCAAACTCGTGAGGAACTTAGGCAGCGGAAGGAATTAGAACATGTGAAGTTTCCTTAAATAAAAATGTAACTTTAAATAATTGTGCCTATGTTATACACACACATAGTTTTTTAAAAAAATCCTTTATACTTTGTGTAGAAAGTCAGCACTTCTTCCCATGGCTGGAAGTCTGACCTCCACAGACCACTTACCTGCATTCTCCTTTCCTCTGGTTGGGTGCAGACAATGAAATGAACTAGTAGCAGATTAAAAGGTAAGGGGAGAACAGGACTGGCGCATATATATGTATTCTCCTGTCTCCTTCTCTGCCGGGCTACAGTTTGGAAATGGCTGCCCTTTGCTACTATAGCTACACCTTTTACTCGCTCTGGTAAACCTTCCCCACCCCTTCTCCTTCCAGCTTATAGGTTAGTAATGTCTTCCCACTGTGACTATCTCTTGGATGCTTCACCATTTCTTATTAATTTCCCTTAACTTGATCACACATGTGCAGATAATACATTGAATTTTCCTCAGATACCCTTTGGTATGCTATCTGTATCCTGTCAAGACCCTGAGTGACATAGGATGTGAGAAAAATGAGGAATCAAAAATGACTCCAAAGTTTCTGTTTTGAGCAACTGGAAGAACTGGGCTGCTATTTACTGACCTGGGAGTGGGGGGAATCAACAGTGTAAAATGAATTCATTAGAAGGCCCTGGGGTGGCTCACAGAATAGAAGGCAGAAGTGTAGAGGAGTGGGTTGAAGCTCCTGGCCTGCTGAGAGCTCAGATTCAGAAGTTGCTAATGATTAGATTAGAGCTCCTAAAGAAAAAATGGGCTCAAAGCACTCCATTTAAGGGAAAGGGCCAGAGACCAGCTCTTATTGCTTGAAAGTGGATATAAAAAAAACTGTTGTTGATTACCTGTCTGGACTATAGCGTTTAGGAAGTTTTAGCCCTAGAGGAAATCAGAGATGCTGCTAAACCTCCTTCAATGCACAAGACAACTATTTCAAAAAAGAATTACTCAGCCCTAAGTTGAGAAACCCTGTTCTATATGAAGGCTATCATGTGTTTCTATGCTTTAGAAGATAAATCAGATTACTGTAGATTCGGAGCCTCAAACTCTACTGGAAACTTAAAAAATGATAGTGGCAAATACATGGGTACCGTCTAAAACATGGCCCACAGGAACAGGTACCACACTGCGAAATCTTTATTTGAGAGCATAGAATGTCATTTTACCATACTATGGAAACATTCAACTGTACAAATGATAGCAACCCCACTCAGTGTGGCATGCATACATAGGCTTTATTAGTGGTTTAAAATAAAGCATTCTGTAGGTGCTCAAGTTTGCCACTAAAATTAATAAGGTTGTAAATCATGTTATATCTTTAACACTCATGCAGGAACCTTTCCAGGAAGGACAGTTTTGTTTTTGTCTAACGACAGGTTCTAAAGCAGGCCTACAACAGGGATGCATTTGTTGGGCACAATATGCTTTTTGTGTCCCAAGGTTCTCTTGGGACATACTAACTTACCTGGAGTAGGTAATCAAACTCACTGGAGAATGCAGCCTACGCTCCAGAAGTGCTTTTGTCCTGAGCACATAGGTACAACTGAGAACTGGCCTGGCCCAGGGCCAGGGAGGCACTGATCGCAGGTGAAGCAGGGAAACTTGACGAATGAGCCACTGAGCCTCAGGCCTTGGTCATCACAGTTGTTTCCTAACATTCTGGCAGAGAGACTTTTTTTTATAAAGTAAGAACAATATTTTTTCTTTCCATTTGGAGCTAGAAAGTTTTGTGTCTAAAATAAACATGACTCAGGTCCCGAGAAAACTCCATTCTAGAGAACTCTGCATCCTTGGCTGACTTACGCCTCCCAACCCCTTTAGAATGTGATTTTCGATTCCCAGCTCTGAGTTGATACCTTTGCCCTTTATTTTTAAGGTCCAGGAGGACCTGGTCACTCTGGAGGAACTAGTTTCTCTTATGGCTATGTCCCAAGAGTTTGAGCTCCAGTTATCAGAAAAGTGTGATTACTCTATGGTTTTCCCCACCTCACTTTGTCACCGCTGGAAGTCCCCTAAATTTCCTTAACAGCATTTCCCTGAAGCAATAAAGTCAGGCTTTTTTAAAAAGCTCAGGAATGCTTTAATTGTAAATATGGATTCCACAAAGATTTTGCTTGGGTACTACAATTTAGGTTGCCAAATTAGTTTTGTAATTTAATTCAGTAAACTCCATTAACTGACTTTTTCTATCAAAGGTATATAAGTAGGTAATCTCTTCAGATACGTATGTTTTGAACTTTATGCATATTAGCAATAAGTTAATGTGACCATTAATTCACTCAAAAAATATTCTTAAATCAAAAGACTGACCAGTTTATTTATACTACGATTAATCTCTGTGTATATGAATTATACATGTATCATAAGCATGTATAATGAAACTAATATGAAATACATTATAAAATATAATTATTGTGGTATTTGGAATAATTTTTTAAAATAAATTTTATTTTTTAAAAAGTGACATTTAGTATTCATGTGCTCATTTCTTATTTTATGATATGGAAAAATGACATTCATGAAGCATTTTCTCCCCCAAATAATATAAATATCCTGTGAAATATTATGATATTCATTATTATTTTTTAAAGCTTCTGATTTTCCTCCTTTCCATTAGCTTATTCTTTCTGGTTCTAAAACAGCTAAATAAAAATATAAGTTGATGACAATTTCCCCTTAAAGCTTGTATACGAAATTTATATTCTTTCTTTTACACAGTGATAATTGGAATTCTTGGTAAAGTTACAAAAAATATTTCATTAAAATCTTATTAGTTCACTACGATGGTCACTGTGGTCTTCAGTCTACCTGAGGACGCAGGCTCCAAAATGCAGATTCAGGACCTCACCTCAGGTGCTCTGGTTTAGTAGGTGAGGAGTGGACTCAGGAACGTTTTCTCGTTTTTCAATGTAATAAGCAAGTAGCACTCCTACAAACTTTTTTTTTTTTACATGTATGGGTTTTCTATTCCAGTTTTATTGAGGTATAATTGACAAGTAAAATTGTAATATATTTAAAGTGTATAATATGATTTGATATAATTACACATATACTTGAGTTAACACATCTATCAATTCAGATATTTACTTTTTTTGTGAGAATACAAGTTTTACAGTCTTCAAATTTCAATTATACAAAACTGAATTATTAACCATAGTGACCATGTGATACATTATATTCTCAGACCTTAATTATCTTATAACTGAAAGTTTATATCCTTTTATACCTCTCTCCACTTCCCCTACTCCTCAGCCCCTGACAATTACCATTTTACTGTTTCTATGGGTTTGACTTTTTATTTTTTATTTTTAGATTGCACATATAATTCATACCAGGCTGTATTTGTCTTTCTCTGTCTGGCTTAGTTCACTTAGCATAATGTACCTCCGGGTTCATCCATGTTGCAAAGCAGGGTTTCCTTCTTTTTTAAGGCCAAAGAATATTCCATTGTATACACAGACCACATTATCTGTATCCATCATATATTAATGGACACAAGTTGTTTCCATACCTTGGCTATTGTAAATAATGTTGCAATGACTACGGGAGTACACATATCTCTTTGAGATGATGATTTCATTTCTTTGGATATATGCCCAAGTGGGTTTGTTGGAATGATATGGTATGTCTACTTTTAAATTCTCGAGGAATCTCCATTCTACTTTACATACTGGCTGTACCAATTTATAGTCCCACCAATCATGTACAAGCGTTTCCTTTTCTCCACATCTCACCAGCATCTGTTATCTTGTTTTTTTGATAATAGATACTGTAATAGCTGTGAGATGATACCTCATTGTGGTTTTGATTTGCATTTCCCTGGTGACTAGTGATATTGAGCACCTTTTCATGTAACTGTTGGCCATCTGCATGTCTTCTTTGGAAAAAATGTCTATTTGAGTCATTTGCCCATTTTTAAATTGTGTTACTTGTTTTTTCACTATTGAGTTGAATTGAATCTGTTGTATACCTTGGATATTAATCCCTTATTGAATATATGCTTTGTAAATATTTTCTCCCATTCTATATATTGCCTTTTCATTTTGTTGACTTTTTTTTCCCTGTGCAGAAGCTTTTTCATTTAATATAGTCTCATCTGTCTATTTTTGCTTTTGTCGCTTTTACTTTGGGTGTTGATCCGAAAAAAATTGCAAAGACCATTGTCGAGGAGCTTTCCTCTATGTTTTCTTCTAGCAGTTTTAGAGTTTCAGGTCTTATGTTCAAGTCTGTTTGCTTTTAATGCATTTTGAGTTGATTTTTTTTCTGTATGGTTTAAGACAGAGGTCTAGTTTTAATTTTGTACCTATGAAATCCAGTTTTCCCAACACAATTCACAGCCCATTCTAAGAGAATCTGCCCTCTACCCTTTGGTTACACACAACTCAGGTGACTCCACTTTCCTGGTTGCAATTGGTTGAACCAGGGGTAGACACCTAATTCAGGTTGAGCCAATTGAATGTTTTTGTTTCAGAAGATGAACCAAAATACAGAGATCAAGGCTGTTCACATCATGCAGAAGAGCTCTCAGCTATGGGAGCATTAATGCAAACATAACACCATGGCAAATGGAAGCTTCTGGTGAGAACTGAGTGTACCTTAAAAGCCCCAGAAAGATCAGAAATTGATGGTCTAGAGGAGAAGAAACAAATGGACATACCAGAGAAACAGAGATGAGAGTTCTTCTGATTGATCCCAGAAAAAGTAGCTGTTGAATGACTTTAATTTCCAATGTAATAGGACTCTATATACTGAAACTAGATTCCCTGATATCCCTGGAATCCCTTTAATAAATATCCTTCCACCTACACCCATAAAGCTGAGTTGAGGCAGTTTGTTTCCATCAGCAGATATCCCTAATCAAAAAAAGTGTGCTTATCAGCCACCGTATTGAGAATAGTTAAGGAAAGAAGCACATCCTGTGGAATGTGCTAAAGGCTGCACATGGCTTCCTATGGGACGCAAGTAGTGTTGAAGCTCAGCTTGGTGGGCAGCAAAGAAACAGGAGGCTGAGGGTCAACAGGGCATGAAACTAGGGTGATGAAGACCCCAAACAAGAAGATTCCCTGCCTACAAAGTATAAAGTGAAGGGTGTTCAAATTGTGATTTCAGCCATATAGGAAAGGGGAACATTCAGCTTCACAGTCCTACTTGTGTAAGTTATGTTTTTAACATGTTATGTGTTAATGCACGTTCAAGGTGTGGTGATAAAAAAGTAATCATTTGGCACTTTGTGATATTCTGTGCAGAGCTTGCACTTTTTGTTGTGACAGTCAGTACACATATGCCACTATACAGTGGACTGAGCTCAAATCTAAAAGCTTTTCTTTATGTTTTTCTACCCACTATTCCAAGTATTAGTAAGAATTAAGAGACCCAAGATGGAAGTGATACATCAGCCAAAGCACCAACTACCAGCTGTTGCTTTTTAAAAACAGTTTTAAAAGAGATCTAGATCATATTAGTGCATGGCAGAGTTTGCTAACTGTATTCTCAATAATCTTTATCTTCTGTACTAATAACAGTTTAAGCGGGATTCAAATATAGCATAGTAACTGGAATGTAAGCCGAAGTGATGTATGCAACTTGTGGGTCAGGTGCTTCCTTCACTCTTTTCCTTTCAACTGGGCTGGAATCAGGATATGAGCCATTTTCTGGCACAAAAATGAAGCCAATTCCCTAAGGATGGGAAAGCAAGACAAAAGGAGCTGGGTTCTCTTCAGAGTCATCACTTTGGTGTCTCTGTATTTTTGAGTCTTGTTTCAAAAACCCAGCCAATATCCTAAATAAGGTCATAATTATGCAGACCTTCCAGATAATTCTCTCTACAAATACCAAAACCTGACACAAATTTAGAAGAGCACAGAACATGTTTAGAGAAATGATAGATATACCACTGCACAGTGAACCTATACCAGAGGCAATAAACAGAGGTCTGGGAGGTGAGCTAGATCCACCAATGTTTTAATAGGATCTTAGAATAAAGGAGAGCATTTAAGTATATGTATGAAAGTGGGAACTCTTAAATATTCCTTAGAATACCTAGGAAAGTATGAAGAGAGGTATAATTTAAGCTCAGTATTGGGGGAAATAAGGAGAATAAAAACACAAAATAGTTGATAAGAGACAGTTTCCTAATGATGATGATGTTTTGTTTTATTCCCTTGGGGAAGAAATAATTTGTTGGGGGTGGGGGAGGTTCTCCACAAATATAAAACCTAAAGGCCAAGATCCTAGTTATTTAAAAGCAGTAGGATGCATTTGCTCTACTTATGTCAGAAAAATTTCATTATCAGATCACTTGGAAATGGTAGACTAGCCAATGAGTTTTGGGGCATTTGCTTCCTTTCCATCTGGTTCAGTCCAATCCTCGAGAATATTAAGTACAAACCCAATATGATATTGTAATGGATTTAAAAAATATTCTCTGAATTAAGAGCTCTATGACTTCATGAGTAATTTCATCCCAGATGTATACAGAAATTTATAATTTTGTTATATAAAATATTTGCAGTTATTTCCAATTTTTTCTTAAAATTATGATCACTGCCTATTTCCCAACAGACATACTTGTCTTTGTAATATTATTTCATGGCTTTGTCAGTTTGATATTTTAATTCAGCCCACAGCCTTGTACACAGTTAACGCTCAATAAATATTTGGATATTACTGAGTCAGAAAGAGTATCATGTAACCCCAGCTTTTACTAGTAAATGTGGCTTGCAACCCTGCCCCCTGCCCAAGCTGCTGTGGAAGATGAGCATATACAGTAAAGCAAACTTTACTAAAATTTTAAATGTAAAATGGCTGACTCAATATAAAGAAGACCCTCTACACAAAAAACCTCTTTTGAAAAACTTTTCTAATGTTGGTTTTTATTCTAATTTAACTCCTAACACTAGGAATAACTTTAGTATTATGATAAAAAGATCCTGGCTTTGGTAGCATAAAAATACAGTTTGTCTTGGCTCTGTTTAATGTATATCAAATTTATAAAAATCAACATATACTATTTGACATTATCATTTTTATAAATCCAATTTGAATTCAGTGACATATGAGAACTTAGTGAACTACTTAGCTTTTAAATGGTTTAAGAAATAAAAGCAGTAATATATTTTATTTTTTAAGTATATTTTATTGATTATGGAATTACCGTTTTCCCATTTTTTCCCTCCCCTTTATCCCCCTCCACCCTGCAACCTCTCTTCCTCCAGCATCCCATCCCCCTGTTGGTTCATGTTCATGGGTAGTACATGTAAGTTCTTTGGCTTCTCCATTTTCTATATGATTGTTAACTTCCCCCTGTCTATTTTGTACCTACCAATTGTGCTTCTTATTCCCTGTAACTTTCCTCCACCCTCCCCCTTCCCTCTCCCCGCAGATAACCCTCCATATGATCTCCTTTTCTGTGATTCTGTTCCTGTTCTAGCTGTTTGTTTAGTTGGTTTTGTTTTTGTTTTTTAGGTTCAGTTGTTGATAGTTGTGAGTTTATTGTCATTTTACTATTCATAGTTTCAATCTTTTTCTTAGATAGGTCCCTTTAACATTTCATACAATAAAGGCTTGGTGAGGATGAACTCCTTTAACTTTACCATATCTGGGAAGCACTTCATCTGTCCTTCCATTCTAACTGATAGCTTTGGATGTAAGTCCTTGTCTTTCATGGCTTTGAATACTTCTTTCCAGACCCTTCTTGCCTGTAAGGTTTCTTTTCAGAAATCAGCTGATAGTCTTATAGAACTCCTTTGTAGGTAACTCTCCTTTTCTCTTGCTGCTTTTAAGATTCTCTCATCTTTAATCTTGAGTAATATAATTATGATGTGTCTTGGTGTGTTCCTCTTTGGGTCTAACTTCTTCGAGACTCTCTGAACTTCCTGGGTTTGCATGTCTATTTCCTTTGCCAGATTCGGGAAGCTTTTCTTCATTATTTTTTCAAGTAAGTTATCAATTTATTGCTCTTCCTGTCCTCCTGGCACCCCTATGATTCGGATGTTGGAACGTTTAAAGTTGTCCCAGAGGTTCCTAAGTGTCTCCTCATTTTTTTGAATTCTTGTTTCTTCATTCTGTTCTGGTTGAATGTTTATTTCTTCCTTCTACTCCAAATCATTGATTTGAGTTCCAGTTTCCTTCCCCTCACTGTGGGTTCCCTATATATTTTCCTTTATTTCACTTTGCATACCCTTTACTTCTTCATTTTGTGACCACACTCAATCATTTCTGTGAGTATCCTGATGACCAGTGTTTTGAAATCTGCATCTGATAGGTTGTCTATCTCCTTATCACTTAGTTCTTTTTCTGGAGTTTTGATCTGTTCTTTTCTTTGGGCCATTTTTCTTTGTCTCAGCACACCTGGTATGTTGTGAGGAGTGGAGTCTTAGGTATTCGCCAGCGCGGGGGGAACCTACTTCTCTGCATTGTGGTGCTGTTTGTGCGGGAGAGGGTTAGAGAGAGAACAACACCATTTGCTTGGCTCTCCCCCTGCCTTCAGTCACTTTCTCACTACTCACAAGTGGGTGCTGATTTCTGGGTAGGTGGGTTTGTGTATGTTCCAGGAACCCGTGGGTCCCTCCAACAGACTCCTGTAAGACTGGGAGTTTCTCCTGCTGCCACAACAGGTTTTCACAGCCAGAGGTTTTGAAGCTTTATTTTCCCTGCACTGGAACCGTGGGTTGCGCAGTCCAGTCTCGCTCCCTAGTTGTTTCTCCTGGTTTATCAGCATGTGAATGTGGGACCGCCTGGTCTGCCAGCTGCCACTTTGCCGCATATCCTCTCCACCCTGGCTGCCCATCTCCACCCCTCCTACCAGCCTGGATGAATGTTTCTTCTTTAACTCCTTGGTTGTCAGACTTTCATAAAGTTTCAATTGTCTGGCAGTTCTGGTTGTTTTTTGTTTTTAAATTGGTTGTTATCATTTGGTTGTGTGAGGAAGCAAAGCATATCTACCTACATCTCCATCTTGGCCAGAAGTCTGAAAGCAGTAATATATATTTGAAAGGCAAGGGCAAATATCAAGATATTATGTATAAATATAGAAGCAATACTATTAGTAACATAGATACCCTTTTTTTTCATATGGATAACATACAGTGTCTATGACCTTAACGGTAACCTTCTACAGGAAGGAATATGGTTCATAGAGGGTGGTGCAAAGGTAGGTTTACAGCTGTTTGTATGAAAAATACAATAATTATAATAAATAATAATAATAAACTGTTTCATGTACTCACAACTATAAACCTACTTTTGCCTCACCCTGTATATTATAATGTATGTGGGAGTAGCTGTCACAGGAAGTCTGTTCCAGTTAACAATTCTCTGGGTGAATATAACTGACTTGGTGTTCAAATCAGTCTTTTAATATTCATTACCTATTAATATGTATATTGTAAGTTCCTGATAGTGGTCAGGAGGGCAAGGTTCAATGGACCTATAAAAATTGATCAGTAGCCCTCTCTGAGAGGTATGATAAGGGATGTCAGATATTGTGGGAGGAAGGGAAGGTCCCATAGAATACTAGAATAGTTTCTTTAGCATAAAGGTTGATTCTTTTCACCATATTTCTCCAGCATTATTTTTCCTCCTTACCCAACCTTATCCTCAAAACATTCATGAGATATTTTGGGTTTAGGAATGGAAATTATCTTAGGCTTTCAATTTGTGGATTTCAGGTATGTAATTATTATTATTATTATTATTATTATTTGCTTTAAAACGTAAGTGGTTAGGCCCTGGCCAGGTAGCTCAGTTGGTTAGAGCGTTGTCCTGCTATATGAAGGTTGCAGGTTCAATCCCCAGTGAGGGCACATACAAGAATCAACCAATAAATGCATAAAAAAGTGGAACAACAAATTGATGTTTCCCTTTCTCCCTCTCTTTCTCTCTCTAAAATCAATATATAAAAAAATAAATAAAATGCAAGTTGTTATAAGACTTAAGTCAAAATTAGCTGACCATTTTCTGCATGAATTGGTCCAAAAAGTATTTTTTATGGTTAGATTTTTGGGTCTTAATTTCTGCTATCACACAGTTCAAATGAGTAACATATTAAGAATAGCTTCCTGAAATATGCAAAGAAACACAATTAAAAGGAGGAGACTATTCTTTTGGAATGGATTATGCACAGAATTTCTAAGAATACCCCCACTGACAATCTTTCAAGGTAAATTAGGAAAACCATTTCTCCAAGATGGTTTAGGTTTAATTTTATTAAAGATATAAACTATCAAAACCTCCTCTTGATTATTGACATAGTATTTGTGTTGTTAGAAAATAAAAGAAACTGCCCTGGCTAGTGTGATTCAGTGGATTGAGGGCCAGACTACAAACCAAAAGGTAGCGTTTGATTCCCAAGCAGGGTACATGCCTGGGTTGAGGGTAAGGTCCCTGGTTGGGGGTATGTGAGAGGCAACCGATTGACGTATCTCTCCTACATTGATGTTTCTCTTCCTCTTTCTCCCTCCCTTCCCCTCTCTCTAAAAGTAAATAAATAAAATCATTTAAAAATTATTTTAAAAGAAAGTAATTTTGGCAAAATCTTTACTTATGCCTTCATGCATAAGTACCCATCACACATTAATAAATGGAGCCCTTTCCTTATAGCACTAAAGATGAAAATAATACAGTTGTGCTTGCAGGATGATCAGTACAGCAATGAAATAAGGGAAATGAGAGAGAAAGTAACACAGTAGCACTGATGCATTAAATGCTTCTTTTTTTAGAAAACTGCATTTCCTTTGAATGGCATTGGATGTCTTCTTTGCTCACCCACAAAATCTGCTCACCTAAGAGAACTCACCAAAGCACCTAGTGTTGTTATGCACCCCATGGGTGCTTTGCAACTCACAAATCATATCTTGCTGTTATTAATAGGGAAAGCTGAAAATGGACTACATCCCTAAACTAGCTCTCCAACTCTCTTACTTTGTTGTATGATTTACCACCAGTTCTCAGCCCTCATTTTTGCTGCAAGACCAGTTTTCCTTTCCTTTCCAGCTTGTTTCACCTTTTGCTCTACTGGTTTCCTGAATTTTGCTTCCTGCATTCCTCTGGCAGGGTGTATTCATAGACTTACTAGCCAGATCATTTTTGAGGGGTCTCACAACACACTCCAGCCTACCCCTAATCTGTGTATTGTGTTCAATGGGGAACTAGACTGGGGAAAGCCAAAAGAAGAGGCTGGAACCATTGCAGCTTTAAATTCTGATGCTCTAAGGAAAGTGTTAAGGATTTCTTGCTCTATGTTAGCTACAAAGAGAAATATTTCCACCAGCAAGGTTGAAACAGCTTTTCTTTTATGTACTGTGTGCAAATAAATGATGCTTAAACAACAGTTACACCTTTGAAGTCACCAAGTACAGCTGGATTACAAACTGGGTTCTTTTTCCCACCTACATTTTTGTCTTCCTAATTTCACATTTCATTCTGGTAGGAGGCATAGCTAAAAAGAAACCTTGAGCTCTGGCTGGTGTGGCTCAATGGACTGAGTACCAGCCTGCAAACAGAAAGGTTGCCAGTTCAATTCCCAGTCAGGGCACATGCCTGGTGGGGGCGTGCGAGAGGCAAACCAATCAATGTACCCATCACACATCAATGTTCTTCTCCCTCGCTTTCTCCCTCCCTTGCCCTCTCTTTAATAAATAAAATTTAAAAAAAGAAGCCTTGAAATAAGGCATTAAAGTGAAAGAAAAAGTGAAAAAGGTCCAAATATAAAGGATAATAATAGAGAAAAATATTTTTGAAATGAAACTCATCATTTTGAAACACATCAAAGAATATTTACTAAAAATGTGTGGACCAAAAAGGAAAATATTGAAACTAGAAAAGATGATGTTACTAGAAAGCAGATTTGTCATTTGCCAAAACAGGATTGAAGATCAAGCATAACAGGTAAATATTCCAAGACACTTTATGTAAAGGAATTAAAATACTCTATGGAGACAGCCCCACCAATATCAGATATTCAAGGTCATGTCTCTCAGACCCACTGGTTAATTTTCATTAAGTCCAATAAATTGCTTAGTATGGCATTCATGGCCCTTTGAAATCTGACCCTCAAATTGTCACTATTGTATATGGCAGTATGATGGTTAATTTTATGTTATCCTGGGTAGGCCATGGTGCTCAGATATTTGGTCAATAATTACTTGGGATGTTTCTATGAAGGTTTCTTTTCTTTAAGTGAGATTTAACATTTAAATTGGTGGTTGTTTATTAAAGTCCATTACACTTCATAATGTGGGTAGGCCTCATCCAATCAGGTGAATACCTTAAAATAACAAAGACTGACTTCCTCGGAGTGGGAAGGAATTCTGTCAGCAGACTGCATCTGGACTCAAACTGCAACTCTTCCCTTTGTCTTACAGTCTGTCATTCTTCTCTGAAGATTTTGGATTTACCAAGGCCTCCATAATCATGTGTCAATTCCTCATAGTAAATCTCCTCTCTCCACACAGATGTAGATGTGGATAATAGATATAGATGCATCTTACTAATCTTACTGGACAACACTGCCTAATGCAGGGAGTGATAATATCACAGATGCTATAATTAGAAATATGGGCTGAGGACCTGGATCCGCCCTTACTAACTGCATATGTTGGAAAAGTTACTTTATCTCTCTAAACCTTGGTTTCCTTATCTTTGAAATGGCTATAACAATTCTCCAGTCATGCCAGATTTCATGGCATCTAATCTAGTGTTTCTATTTTTTGTTTCTGTTATTCCCTTGCTAGTCATAAATTTGTTTCTTTCTACCTAGCTAAACTTTCTTTTTCTTTTCATACCTGTGGTGGTTTTAAAAATATGTGCGCAAGTTCTTTGACAGTCATCCTTTCAAGTTTAATTGCTCTCCCTTCGATATAGGTTAGACTTGGTGAATTGCCTCTAATGAACAGAATATGGCAAGTCAGAATTCATCATTTCTTATTCTCTCTTTCATCACTTATTATGAGGTACGAGCAGCTCTATGGAGAGTCCCAGCAGCAAGGAACTGAAGCCTCCTGCCTCCAGCCACATGACTGAACCTGAAAGCAGGTTCTCTAGAACCTTCATGACTTCAGCTCCAGCAAACAACTTCATTGTAACCTTATGAGAGATCCTGAACAAGAACCACACAGCTGAGGTACAGTTCCTGAGCCTCAGAAATTGTAAGATACTAAATATTTGTTCTCTTTCACAGCTTAAGTTATGAGGCAACTTATTGCACAGCAAAAAAATTAATGCCATATTCATTTCAAGTCTATAAAACACTTCCCTTACCAAAACAATGTCTCCTTTCTTGGTTTCCTCATAGCACTCTGCATACAACTATTGTAAAACTTTTCATGTTATATTAATGTTTTTATTATGTGTCTTCCTTGCAAGGCTGAGAGCTGCCTGAAGGTGGCCCATCTCTAAATATATTAATTGAAAAAAAATAAAACAGCCCAAAAACCTCAAGCCTGCCACATAAAGAACTCTTAAAATAGTTCAGGTAACAATTAGTGTTTCCTATGTGCTATATGTTGTTCTAAGATTTTCTGTAAATATTATCCTATTTAATCCTCATAAAAACCTAGCACATATATTATTACCCTCATTTCACAAATGATGAAACTGAGGTCAAGTTATAGGGAAGCTGATTAATTTGATTATGGTCTCACAACTAGTAAATGTTGCTGAATGAAAGAATGAATGAATAAGTTTCCTATAAACAGGACCATATATGACTCACCTCAGAATTTCTTACTCTGCCTAGCCCAGTATGCAACTGGGATTCAAATATTCACTAAATAACAGACTGGTGATAAAAGCAGCTCAGTTATGTGAGAAAGAAGTCTTGGAAACTTTGATTGCAGATAATTTAAATTGATTCCCAAAACATAATTCTTTTCCTTTACTAAGAAAAAAAAAAAAACAGTTACAGTAAACATATGTTGTGAAGAGACTAAAAATACACTTTGAAAGATGTTTATCTTACTCTCCTAACCTTCTCCATAAATGTTTTACGAGAAACAGTGTTGGCAGTTTGATTACATAAGATATATAAAAAAAGATTTTTTGTTCTGAACTTAATAAATTTGGCGGCTCAATGCAAAACAGTTTGTAAAAGAGTAAATGGTGTTCTTTTAATGGTGCGTTTCTCTTCCAACAGCACCAAAAAAAAAAAGACATATTTCTACTGAAGCCTTTAGATTTACAAATTTCAAACAGGTGGCTGCTATTTGACTTCTGGTCCTCCTCTTAATAAAACATAGGACCAACGATCCCTCCTGGTGAGGTCTTTCTAAATAACTACCTAAATATGAGAAGCCTAAAGCCAGATTATACTGGGAGTTGGTCAGAGTCTGGAAAGCAGTTTGAGACTTCCTATATTCTAATTTTTGACTTGTTTTCTCTGACAACTTCCTCCCCACTTAATAGTAAGCAGGAGGTATTTATAATATGTGGCAAATGGAGACTCCTTTTCTCTTGATATCTATTTGCGAGATTTATTCCTCTTACATTCTGTCTATGTAGAGATTAATGAAAACAAATATTTTGAAAGCTGTAAGAAGGATCCTTAAGTGTTGGCAGATGCTAAAGACATGTGATTATAAAGATAATAAATCACTTCTGTTGTTCCTGTAGGCCTTATTATTTCTCCTACAAGACAGTCCCTTCATAAATTGTCTGCTGGGAACATTACCCTAAAAATGTCATTTAAGGCCAACGAGACTAGAAATTTCTGTTATTAAAGATTAAACAGCCTGGTCTTCTATACTCACAAAAATGTAAGCCGTGCATTTCTAATAATTTTTCTTGAAAGACTAAGGCTAGCAAAACACTTTGTGCTCATCACCTTGATTCCCTTCAGTTGTCCTAGACTGCTGGAGGGGTCCCACTGTCCACAGGTTTGCATCTCAGGGCAGAGCCTTCATTATGATAGCACACTGTTTCTCAGGTGCTTCCTTATCCTACACTTGGCAGCTGAAGCAAGGTATGTTTATACTTTAAGGTTCAATATTTTAATATAGAGCCTTTCATCCCAAAGAAGCAAAATACATATTCTTTTCAAATGCACATGGAATATTTTCAAAGACAGATCACATGATAGGACACAAAACAAGCCTCCACAAATTTAAGACAATTGAAACCATATCAAGCATTTTCTCAGGCCACAAGGGCTTAAAACTAGAAACAACCTCAAGGGAAAAAATAAAAAACATTCAAACTCATGGAGACTGAATAACATGTTATTAAACAATGAATGGGTCAATAATGAGATCAAAGAAGAAATCAAAAAGTTTCTGTAAACAAATGAAAATGAACATACAACAGTCCAAAACCTATGGGACACAGCGAAGGCAGTCCTGAGAGGAAAGGTCATAGCAATAGAGGCCTACCTAAAAAAGATAGAAACATTTCAAATAAATAACCTAACCCTATGTCTACAAGAACTGGAGAAACAACAACAAACAAAGCCCAGAGTGAGCAGAAGGAAGGAAATAATCAAGATCAGAGCAGAACTGAAAGACACAGAGTCTAAAAGAACAATTCAAAGGATCAATAAATCCAGGGGCTGGTTCTTTGAAAAAATAAACAAAATTGACAAGCCTTTAAGCAAATTCGAGAAAAAAAAGGACAGGATGCAAATAAATAAAATCAGAAATGAAAGAGGAAAAATTACAACTGATACCACAGAAACACAAAGGATAGTCAGAAATTACTACAAACAACTATACGCCAAGAAATTTGAAACCTGGATGAAATGGACAAATTTCTAGAAAAATATAATCTTACAAAACTGAATGAAGAAGAAGCAGAAAGCCTGAACAGACCAATAACAGATGGTGAAATTGAAGCAGTAATCAAAAAACTGCAGGCACACAAAAACTCTGGACCAGATGGTTTCACAGGAAAATTTTACAGAACATTTAAGGAAGAGCTAACCCCTGTCCTTCTCAGATTATGTCAAAAAATCCAAGAAGAAGGAAGACTCCCAAACTCTTTTTATGAGGCCACCATCATCCTAATCCTAAAACCAGATAAACGCACAGCAAAGAAAGAAAACTACAGGCCAACATCGCTGATGAACACAGATGCTAAAATCCTCAACAAAATATTGGCAAACCATATCCAGCAATACATTAAAAAGATCATCCACTGTGATCAAGTGGGATTCACCCCCAGGATGCAAGGATGGTACAGTATTGGCAATCAATAAATGTAATACATCACATAAACAAAAGGAAAGACAAAAAGCACACGATCATATCAATAGATGCGGAAAAAGCATTTGATAAGGTACAGTGCCCATTTATGATGAAAAACACTCAGCAAAGTGGAAATAAAGGGGGTATACCTCAACATAATAAAGGCTATCTACAAGAAACCTGTATCCAACATTATACTGAACGAGCAAAAACTAAAAGCTTTCCCACTAAGATACGGAACAAGACAAGGATGGCAGTTTTCACCACTTCTATTCAACACCGTATTAGAAGTCCTAGCCACAGCCATCAGAAAAGAAAAAGAAATAAAAGGCATCCAAATTGGAAAGGAGGAAGTAAAACTGTCATTGTTTGCAGATGACCTGATAGTATACATAGAAAACCTTACAGACTCCACCAAAACACTACTCAACCTAATAAGTGAATTTGGCAAAACAGCAGGATACAAAGTCAATATTCAGAAATCGAGGGCATTTTTGTACACCAACAATGAAATATCAGAATCATATATCAGGGAAAAAAAGTCCCATTTACTATAGCAACAACAAAAATAAAGTACCTAGGAATAAGCTTAACCAAGGAGGTAAAAGACCAGTACTCAGAAAACTACACAACACTGGAGAAAGCAATTAAGGAAGATACAAATAAATGGAAGCATATACCTTGTTCATGGGTTACAAGAATTAATATCATCAAAATGTCCATACTACCCAAAGCAATTTATAGATTCAACACAATCCCTATTAAAATAACAATGACATATTTCATAGATACAGAACAAACATTTCAAAAATTTATATGGAATCAGAATGACCCCGAAGAGCTGCAGCAATTTTGAGAAAGAACAAAGTAGGAGGGATCACAATACCTGACATCAAACTATATTATAAGGCCACTGTAATCAAAACAGTCTGGTACTGGCATAAGAACAGACACATAGATTAGTGGAACAGAACAGAGAGCCCAGAAATAAACCCATGTCTCTATGGCCAATTAATATTTGACAAAGGGGGCAGGAGCATAAAATGGAGTAAAAATAGCCTCTTCAACAAATGGCGTCAGAAGATCCGGATAGCTACATGCAAAAAACTGAAATTCGACCACCAACTTACACCACACACCAAACTCAAAATGGATAAAAGACTTAAATATAAGTTGTGACACCATAAAAGTCCTAGACGAGAACATAGGCAGGAAAATCTCAGATATTCTACACAGCGATATTTTCACCGATATGTCCCCTAGAGCAAGGGACATAAAGGAAAGGATAAACAAATGAGACTTCATCAGAATATATTTTCCCATAAGCTTCTACATGGTTAAAGAAAACATCTGCAAAATGAAAAGGGAACGAAGGTTATAGGAAAATATATTTGCCAATGATACGTCGGACAAGGGTTTGATCTCCAAAATATATAAAGAACTCACATGACTCCCCTCTGGGAAGACAAACCACCCAATAAAAAAATGGGCAAAAGACCTGAAGAGACACTTCTCCAAGGAGGACATACACAGGGCCCAGAGACACATGAAAGGATGCTCAGCATCACTAGCCATCAGAGAGATGCAAATTAAAACCACAATGAGATACCACTTCACACCAGCCAGAATGGCCATCATAAACAAATCAACAAGCAACAAGTGCTGGCGTGGATGTGGAGAAAAGGGAACCTGTTGGTGGGAATGAAGACTGGTGCAGCCGCTGTGGAAAAGAGTTTGGAATTTCCTCGAAGAACTAAAAATGACCCTGTCTGGTGTGGCTCAGTGGATTGAGCATCGGCCAGTGAACCAAAGGGTTGCCAGTTTGATTCCCCAGTCAGGGCACATGCCTGGGTTGTGGGCCAGGTCCCCATTGGGGGATGGGTGAGAGGCAACCACACATTGGTGTTTCTCTCCCTCTCTTTCTCCCTCCATTCCCCTCTGTCTAAAACAAAAACAAAAACAAAAACTAAAACAAAAAAACAAAACAAAGCCAAAATGGGTGAAGGATTGAGGGTGGGAGGTGGACGTGGGTAGGGGTGGGGCTGGGGAAAGTGGTGGCCCAAAAATGTTGACCAAAAAAAAACAAAACCCAAAACAAAACAAAACAAAGAAATAGACAGGGGAAGGCTAAGAATAGAATAGGAAACTGAGAAGCCAAAGAACTGATATGTACAAACCACAGACATGAACTAAGAGGTGGGGGTACAATGGGATGGGGTGCAGGGCAGAGGGGATAAAAGGGAGAAAAAAATGGGACAACGGTAATAGCACAGTCAATAAAATATACCTAAATAAATAAATAAATGGTTCAGTATTTCAGTGATGAAATAAAACATGTCTAAGAAAATTTTAATAATTCCTTTTCAAGAATAAATCAACTCTCTGGCAACACAAATATAAACTGCTTGATAAAAATGTGTTTTTTTGGAATATTTGTTCTAAGATTAAATAACCATAGGGTATTTTTGATCAAAGAGTTTTTAGAAAAGATTTATTTTTAGAGAGAGGAAGGGAGGGAGAAAAACATCAGTGTTCCAGATACATGTCAATTTGTTGCCCCTTGAGCAGATCCATTCTTATATATGCCCCTAACCTGGGACTTGGTCCACAACCCAAGCATGTGCCCTAACTGGGAACTGATGACCTCTTGGGTTGCAGGCCAGCACTCACTCCACTGAGCCACACCAGCGAGGGCCTATTCAAAGATTTAAAATAAGCCAGAAATACCCACAGTGTGATGCAGTAAAGGGTTAGTAATTGAAAGTCCACCAGGCTCTGGAGTCAGACAAGCTGGGTTTGAATCCTGGCTGTGCTTCTCCAAGCTGTGTGACCAATTGTGTGAATTTACTTGACTTCTTTATCTTCTGTAAAATGGGGACAACAAAAATACCTCCTATAGAGGAGTGCTGTGGGGATACAAACCAGAGAATGCAGTAAAAATGTATTGTGTGATACCTGGCACATAGGGAGTTATCAATATATTTTAATTGTTATTCTCAATTGCCATGGAAAAATGTAGTCTATTTTTACTTTGTGGGACATAAGGAAAACAGTCCTAAAGATATTTTTAAGTGAAAAAATATAAATTCCTTATCAATATAGGATATAAATGTTTTCTTTATATACCTTATTTATTTTATCAGGGAATTTCAAAGGTTTTCCTTTAAAAAAACAAAGATTTTATTTATTTTACTTTTAGACAGAGGGGAAGGGAGGGAGAGAGAAGGAAACATCAATGTGTGGTTGCCTCTTGTGCACCCCCTACTGGGGACCTGGCCTGCAACCCAGGCATGTACCCTGACTGGGGAATCCAACCCGCAACCGTTTGGTTCACAGGCTGACACTCGATCCACCGAGCTACACCAGCTGGGGTGGCTTTCTGTTTTTTTACAACCACAACTCATTGTAAAAGCAATATTACAGTTATTAAGAAAAAAGCTGTTGATTAAAAATAGTGAATAGTAAAGAAAAAGAATGTCCATACTTTTTGTTAAGACAACTGGAACTTGTTCCTTACCACTATTAATTACTTGTAATTATAGTATTGTAGATTATACAGTCACTGGCAATCTCACAGACAGTTAAGAGTTTTAATAAACCTAAACTTCAAAAAGGATAAGTATATAATGAAATGGGAGCTCTTAACTGTTCCCAGATACATTTTAATTGGTTCGACCCCTCTGCCAAACTATTTGGCACATTGGTAGTCATCAAAAGCCTTAAAACTGTAAATACCACTGGACCCACAAATAATCCAAAAAAGGTTATATGTGAAGATGTAAACTGTACTCTTTTTGGGTTTTTCCTTCATTTTGGGAGGTAAAAGCATTAATAATATATAATTGACATCTCATACAATTCACCCATTTAAAGTGTACACCCGAATGGTATAGAGTACATTCAGAATCATGCAACCATCACCACAAACTATTTGAGAACATTTTCTTCAAAAAGAAATACATTACCCTTTAGCTATCATCCCCCATCCCATTTCTGTCCCCAGCCCTAAGTACTTACCTACTTTCTGTCACTACAGATTTGCCGATTCTGAACACTTCATAGAAATGGAATCGTTATGTTAAGAAGCCAGTCACAAAAGAATGCAAGCTGTATGTTTTCAAGGATCATCTACATTTCATCATATCAGTACCTCTTTTTTATGGTTAAATAATATTCCATTGTGTAGATATACCACATTTAACTTATACATTTCAGTTGGTGGATATTTGTGTCTTTTCACTTTTTGGCTCTTATGAATAATATTGTTGTGAACGTTCATGTACAAGTTTTTATGTAGAGGTGTTTTCATTTCTCTTGGCCACATACCTAGGAGTGTAATTTATACTATTCTTATCACAGTTAAATCATGGTCTGACAATGTAATTATGTTACACTCTCAGAGGTATTATGTACAAATGCTACATTCCTAAGAGAATTATGCAGAAAACTCTTGGCTCTGAAGAAGGAAATCCACATTGATACAGAAAAAGGCTACACAAAGTGAAAAAAGCAGGACATGACCCACTTAAAATCTTTCCCGGGTTTCCCTTTCCCTGCTCTGCCCTATGGCTGTATGCACCTCAGCTCTCTCCCCCTTTTCTCTGAGGGCCAGCTATATGCTACCTTTCGGAGATTTTTAGACTGTCTCAGCTTCAGAGCCTTTGCATGTCTCCTCTGCTCTATCGTTCTTTCTCTGCTTCTTTCCCCTGTGATTTCATGTCTCATCTTAAATGTCACTTCCTCAAAGAAACCCTCTCTAATATCCCTAACTAGGCTAGGGTTAAGTGTTTCCATAGCAGCTTGCAATTTTCCACCTTAATACTTTTGTTACTTGCAATCGTTTATTCAGTCAGTAATCAAATACTCAGGGCCTTTTACATGCAGGGATACAAGTGAAACAAAAACATGGAGGATCCTTGCCATCCTAGATCTCATATTCCAGAGAGGGAATACAATGTACAAATAAACAAATCAATGTACTGGGTGATTTTAGATAATGATAATTCGCTCAGTGTTTATCCTCTGGATTGTAAACACCATGAAGGCAGTAGCGATTTTTGTCTTGGTTACTTCCAGCTTGGTAGAGCTTAGCACGGAGTCTGGCCCGCTGAATAAGCTCAACACAATTTTTTTCCATGACTTAAAATAGGCATATAAAAGACATGAAAAACACAAGGAGACCATTTCTGTAATAACTGAGTTTGAGTTTTTTCCCTTTTCTTTTTCAAAACTTTCTGTAATGCTATTTTTATAATTAAAATGATTAAAAGATGAGCAAAAATTACTATAGCGGAGTAAAAGAACCCCAAATAAAACTTATATGTCACCACACACTCGTTAAACACCCGGCAATAAAACCTAGTCTGAAATACTTAAATGTGTCGGTTAAGTGGACAGAATTTCCTTGGCGCATTACCAAGGAGGTTCCTGGCCTTCAGCTGTATAATTCACCGTTTTAAAAGAGGTCTTACGCAAAAAGGTGCTTAAGGACATGAGCCCTTAAATTTCATTTCTAAAGCGCTTTAGACTCTCCCTCCACCCAGGATGTGGAGGCGAAAATGCTGCAATTCTATTTACACATCAATGATAAGAGAACACATAATTTTTTGCGAGGTCAACAAAGAATACAACACCTTTCCACAACAGATCACCAGCCTCTTCCCAATGTATATTCTCCCACCAGTCCCAACGACAAGCTAGCTTGAATAAATCCAGCCAGCCCTAGGCTGGGCCAGAGGAGCATCCCAGCACAACCCCACCCCCAAGCGAAGCGCTCAGCGGCTACTTTCTTCAACGAGACGCATGCGCAGCGCACTCTCCGGCCTCCGCACGCCTCTAGTAGGCGAGCTGAGAGGGGGAGCTTACGTCACCATGCGGTGGATAAGGGACCCTTCCGCTCTTCCAAGAGAAACGAGTCCACGCGTCTTGGTTTTTCTTAACCCCCCCCACAAAAAAAAATCTCCTTTCTCTTTTTACCCCAGTGCCAAGGCTTTCCCCAGCTCCGTTCCAACGGTACGGCGCTCTCCCCCAATTTGTCTGCATGTTCTTTGGACCGAGGCGGCGGCAGGGACGAAAAGGGGATTAGCGTGAGAGACCGTTTCAGTGTTGTTTACAAGGAGTGAGCTAGACTAGGAATCGGTCCGCGAGGGCGGAGCCGAGGAAGCCGGCACTTCTTTCCACTCCCTCCCTCCCTCCCTTGCCTTACCCGCGAGCGGACGCGGCAGCGCCTCTGTCTCGCTTTTTCTTATTTCCCCCCCTTCCCCTTCCTTTTTTTTTCTTTTTCTTTTTCCCCCTTCCTCCCTTTCACCATTTCCCCTTGGAGGCGCTTCCCCCGGGCAGGGGCAGAGCCGGTCTCACCCCCCGCCTCTCCCCGGCCCCCGCCGCCCTATGGAGAGAGGGAGCCCCCTCCCCACCCGGGCACAAGCGGCGGCGGTTGGAGGAGCGAGACCGGCGGTGGCGGCCTCAGGTCCAGGATCGTCATGGAACTGATTCGCTGACCGACCCACGGCCGCAGCCGTGTGTCCTGCTCGAGTGCCAGTGCCCGCGCCCCCGGCACGGTTCCCCCTCTTCTCCCTCCTCAGTCGGCCAGGTCCTCGCCCCGCGCGCCCCGTCGCCGCGCGCTGAGGAAAATGAGGTGGTAGCGGGCCCTCGGATGACCCCGCGTCACCACTGTGAGGCCTACAGCTCTGCCAGGGAGGAGGAAGAGGAGGAGAAGGTGAGCGGGCGGGGGCGGGGGGCTCGACGAGTCTCCGCAACCCGCGCTCGCGCGCGCAGCCCACAGGAAAGCACCCACAGCTACGCACTCCAAGGCGCCTTCCCCCTCCGCCCAAGCCACCGCCCCCCCGTTCTCCCCCGACCCCGCCTTCGCAAGTCCTCCCCAAGCCACATCCCCCCCACCCCACGCCACTGCATCCCCCCGCCTTCGCCTCCACGGGGGCCTTCCGGACGTTCCCTCGCCCCCTCCACGGAGGAACAACTCGGCACCTGCCCAGTTTGCCAACAGCTCTGTTCTGTTCCCTTTCGGGCCATTTTTGTCTGTCACCGAGTAACTTTTTTGTAGGAACTGCAGACTGCCTACCCAGTAGTGCATTTTCTAGGCTCTCCGAGCCTATGTAATATACAAAGAAAGGGACTTAGCCCCACCGTTAGACTTCAGCGTTGCTGCGGGAGCCAAAGGAAGATGATCTACATTGCCAAGCGGTGTGCATGCCAAATGAATGGGGTGAACCGCCGATGCTGCGAGAACTCGGGGGAGGGGAACGTCAGCCAGGGTGTGGATGGGGAAAAATAAAGAGGAGGTGAGATTTGAGTTGCACCCTGAAGGGCAGATAAAAATACCGAAATTTTGAAAAAAGGAAATAAGGTCCTCTACAGAGCTCTAGGTTCATTGCAAATCATATTGGCGGGAGTTGAGAATTGGGTAGCGAAATAGTGGAAGGTGTCTCTCCGGAGGGAGGATGGAATCAGACGGGAAATCTCTGAATGCGAAGCTCAAGTATTTAGCCTTTGTGCTGTTACTGGGGAGTCACTCAACATTAGAGCAGCAGTGTGACCTTAGGATGTAACTAACATTAACACGTGTTGAGACTTACCAGACAGATACTGTGAGTGGTTTGCAACTCATTGAATCCTCAAGTACTCACTGAGGCGGGTTTCATTGAGGAGTCATTTCACAGATGAGGAAACTGAGGATCTGCAAAATGAATTAATTTCTTGCTTATATGACACAGCCAGAACCCGGTGGCCAGAGTGCAAACCGAGCACTCTGAATCTGCTACATAGTCTCTGTTTCTGTTGAAAAGGTTACGGGTAACGTTACCTGTTTCTAGCTTTTCACGTCATGTGTGGCAGACGAAGTAGAAGGGAATGGATAAATAAATACCAGTAGATTAAAAGAGAGTGGACAGGATTTAGAGTCACTAATCTGGGACCAACAAGATGAGAGATAATGAGTTTCTGCACCAGGAAAATCTTAATATTGATGAGAGCAGACCAGTAGAGTTAACATGTGTTGGGAGATGATTTGCAGTTACAGATAATGGAATCTGTGTGGCAGTGTGGCATCCTAGTAGGTTAGAATGGAACCCTAAATCGTTTTTTGGTCAAGACCAGAAACTGAGTGTGTGTATACACGTTTTATTCTGATTGTATAATACTTTAAAAATGAAAAAGTATTCACTCTTTGCATGTTTCTTTACCTTTAAAGTGGGCTTAATAATACCTACTTCTTGAGGTGGTGTGAGGATTAAATCAGTTAACAATGCATAATACTTTGAAGAATACCTTTCCAAGTAGTACTCACTGCTTTTACCTGGCAATCACTTAGCAGGTGTAAGCTATTATTGTTTATTAGGTATAGTGCTAAACTATGGAGAGAGTGTTTGTCGTCGAGGAACTCATGGTTAGTAGGAGAGACAAATCTGCAAATAATTATCACAGAGCAACTAAATGCAAAAGTAGATTTATGTCCAAGTAGAGATGTAGGAAGGCAGTGTTCCCATCACAGATTGATGCAAATGTAAACTCTGTAGGAAAGAGAGTGTGGGCTACAGAAGGACATTTAAAGTTAAAAGAACAGTGTGTGGAACGACATGGGGATTGGGAAGGAGAGCATCCTGTTTTGGAATTACAGGTACTACGTGTAGTTCATTAACTTAGGGGCATAAAGTCAAGGACGTAATATTAGAACATGAGGTTCTTGTATGGTCACATTAATAAATTCATTGTATTTAGAAGAGGAACTTAAGATTTAGAAGTCAACACCAGTAGAGAGTTATTAATAGGGTCAGTGTTACGATAATAAATAATTCCATATTAATAAAGTTATTTCTGTTTAGCCATCACTGTGCAGAAGTTTCATATGAGCAGGAGGCCCTTTTTATAGAATTGTGATATAGTTTATGCTGTACAGTAAGGATTTTATAAACTTCACTCAGACATTAAGCTATTTGATAAACCTGGAGAAAGGAGCAGAAGTAGCAGTTTAAAGAATGGGAGGAGTAATGTGAAAGAAACTATTCACAAAGTTAGAAGTGTGTGGAGTATGCCAACCAAAATGTGGTCTTTTGTTTTTCAGTTCCTAGAGACTTCTATCTGAGCATTCAAAATTCTGGCTGCATCCAAAAGTGGACTTAAAATAGATACAGTTATAATGTTCTATTATTTAAAATAGTAAAATTATATTTCAAGTGTTTCTATTTTATTTCTTAGCAGGATTTCTTATTAATCTGATTCAGTCTGTTTTACATATTAGAAAATAGGCCCTGATTGGCTCAGTTGGTTGAGCATTGTCCAGCAAAGTGAAGGGTCTCCAGTTTGATTCCTGGTTTGATTCCTGGCATTCCTGGTCAGGGCATATGCCTGGATTGTAGACCTGGGCCTGTGTGGGAGGCAAACAGTGGAGGTTTCTCACACATGACGTTTCTCTTCCTCTCTTTCTCTCTCCCTTACCCTCTCTCCAAAAGTAAATAAATAAAATCTGAAAAAGAAATACGTTGTGTTCTGCCAGTAAAAGAAGTAAAATTCAAGCCAATATTTTCTCTGATGTATCATATTATGTCTTACTAGAGATTTAAAAGTAGAAGGTAAATAATAACACTTCCATAAATTCTTTTTTTCTGCGCTTTTTACATTCTTGTGAGTAAATTTTAAAAAAACAACCCTTTACCAGGATTCACCTACTAACATTTTACCCTATTTGTTTTATCATTTTATCATTTACACACCCCTCCCCAAGCCATATGTATAAGTTGCATAATGGCCTCTTACTCCTAAATTTTTTAGTGTGTATTTCCTAAGACTAGGGATATTCTCTTAGAGAACCACAGTAAAGTTATCAATTTTAATAAATTTAACATTGTTACATTTACTTTAATCTACTGTTCATGTTCCCATTATGTCAGTTGATCCAATAATGACGTTTTTAGCATTTATTTCTCTCCTAGTACAAGATCCAGTGTAAGGTCAGATACTGCAATCTGATTTTTCTGTAGCCTCATTTAATCTGGAACATCCCCCAGGTGTCCTCCATCCTTTTTGTCTTTCACTTGCATTATTTATATCGCCTTTTTTTTTGTTGAAGTTTTTAGGAGAATTTGAACTTTTTCCTTTTCCTTTGTTGACATGCTAGTGTGAGCAAAGAACGATTTCTTTTTTTCTTTTCATGTAGTGTATTACATTAATTTCTGAATATTAAACCAACTTTGCATTCCTGGGCTAAATCACATTTAGTTATGGTGTATAATCTTTTTTATGTTGGGAGATTCAGTTTGCTAGTATTTTGTTGAGTTCTGTATGTATATTCAGAAGAGATACTGATCTATAGTTTTTTAGTGCTACATATTGTCTTTGGTTTTGGTAGAGTTAATAACTGGCCTCATAAAATTAGTTGAGAAGTGCTCCTCTTTACATTTTGGAAGAGTAAGTGAAGAATTTGTATTAGTTTTTCTGTAAATGTTTGGTAGAATTTACTAGTGAAGCCATTTTAGCATAGGCTTTTCTTTGGCAATAGTTTGTTTACTCATTCCGTTTCTTGTTATATGGCTATTCAGCTTTTCTGTTTCTTAAGCCAGTTTTTGATAGTTTGTGGTTCTAGGTATTTGTTTCATCTAAATTGTTTATTTGTATACAGTTTAAAATTCCTTTATATTTTTTTAAAATTTCTATAATGTAGGCGATAATGTCCTTGCTGTATTCCTAATTTTAGTACTTTTATCGTTTGTTTTTTCTTGGTCAGTGTAGCTAAAGGCTTGCTAATTTTGATGATCTTTTCAAAGAACCACCTTTTGGTTGCATTGTTTTTTATTTTTCTGTTCTCTATTAATTTCTACCTTAATGTTCTTTTCCTCTGACTTTCTTTAGTTACAGTTTACTGTATTTTTTGCAGTATCTTAAGGTGGAAGGTTATGGTATTGACTTGAGGTTTGTTTTTTTTTAATTTAGGCATTTACAAAAATTTCTCTCCAAGCACCACTCTCGTTGCATCCCATAAGTTTAGTTATGTTAGGTAGTCTTTTTCATTCATCTGAAAGTATTTTCTAACTTGTGATGTCTTTTTAAAAAGTTGTTAAAAGAATCTAAATTTTTGAAAGTCTTACTGAGGACCTTAATTGTAGGAGATTGGAGAACAGGAATCTTGAACTTGATATCATTGCTATGTAAATACTGTGGTATATTATTACATTTACCTCAACCTTTTTTTTTTTTCCTGAAGTTACTTTCTCAGTTGCTTAGCTTTCATCATACCTTTTCACATTCTCCGGCTAGTCTTTTTTTTTTTAAACGATTTTATTTATTTATTTTTAGAGAGAAGGGAAGAGAGGGAGAGAAACATCCTTGTGCATCAATCAGTTGTCAGTCATCAATCAGTTGTCTATTGCACTGCCTCTGACATTCCCCCAACTGGGGACCTGACCCAACAACCCAGGCCTGTGCCCTGACTAGGAATCGAACCGGTAACTTTTTCGTCACAGATTGCCACTCAGTCCACTGATCCATACCAGCCAGGGCTCCAGCAATTCTCAGTTGAGTTTTCTGTACATAGTCATACTTCTCAAATCTATAGTTTCCTTTTTATTAAACTTTTTTTTAGGCATCTCTCTTGGACATGCAATTGCTCTGCACTGATCTAGACTTGCTGCTCATTTTGGGTGCGGGCCACTTTACTGTTGAGTTTTCTAATCAACACCGTCCAATAGAACTTACTGCGTTGATACAAATGTTCCTTTTCTGTATGGTCCAGTGCAGTATTTGTTACTCATTCGTAGTTATTGAGGCTAGACTGAGGAGTTATATCTAATTTAAATATCCACATGTGAAGCTAGTAGACACTGTACTGGAAGCTCAATTCAACATGGTTTCGTACTGCCTTTTTACACTATTTGTGTGTATTTTGAACCATAAAAAAATCACATAAAACTAATTGTTTTAAAATGAAAAAAAGATAGTTTCATACTTAAGGTGGTGGTTTCATACTGATTAAGTAGGAATAGGAGGGATTTAACTTTTTTTAATGGAAAAGGTTAGCAGCTCTTATCTGATTAGGTTTTTAAGATGAATATTTGGGACAACTACTAAGAATTCCTAGTATAAAAAGCTCATGACTTAAAATTTTTGATACAGTTTAACACAGTAATAATATATTTTGACTAGAGTCCAGTGGTTTTTGTCAGTTATAAGGCCATGTTTTTATTCTCTATAACTGCATTTCCAATTTAAAGTGAGAATGTATTTGGCGTAACTATCATTGTAACATTTTAAAGTTTTTAAAAATTTATTCATGTATTTATTTTTAGAGAGAGGGGAAGGAAGGGAGAAAGAGAGGGAGAGAAACATCGATGTGTGAGGGAAACATAGATTGGTTGCCTTTCGCACACCCTCAGCTGGGGACCCGGCTGCAACCCAGGCATGTGCCCTAGCTGGGAATCGAACTGGCAACCTCTCTGGTTCTCAGGCTGGTGATCAATCCACTGAGCCACACCAGCCAGGGCAACATTTTAATATAGGGTATTTTCAAGAGCTATAAAATCTTATACTGCTTTATGACATTCTTATTTTGTTATATGAATTGCTTAATAAGAGCCAACATATTTATACATTGCTTTACTTATTCTGTAATTACATGAAGAGCATTGTTTTATATTTGATTTTATAGGTAGCTACATCAAGCTGGGAGGCAGGCAGATCCAAAGGATACCATGAAGTTTCCAGGGCCTTTTGAAAACCAGAGATTGTCTTTCCTTTTGGAAAAGGCAATCTCTAGGGAAGCCCAGATGTGGAAAGTAAATGTGCCGAAAATGCCTACAAACCAGGTAATGATTTTTCTCTTCACTCTAGATAGATGACTTTTATTAGAAATAAGTGCACTCCTGTCCTATATAGTATCTTGACATGAGTTGCAGAAATATGTACCAGTGAGGGATATGCTCTAGTTTTTATTTGAGAAACATTTCCTTGTTTTATTCTTTGTATTCTTCAAAACAAAACAAGAATGAACTGTTTTCATTTGCTTACTTGTTTTGTTTTTATCTGAGTTATAGCTTTAGGAAGATACATATGTCTGTTTTCTTTCTTCATAGTCAATACTAACAGTAGTAAGCTGCCTTTATTTCTAGATTATAGTTAGCCATGGACACTGAGAATATATCATTGTCTTTAGTTAACAAAAAATTGCACTGTATTTCTTGACAATTTATAGGGACTTTAAGTAAACTACTAAAGTAATACAATGTTGGAAGCTTCTAGGGACATAACCAGATGACTTCTCAATTACTTTTGGTTATATGCCCTTTTAGAAAATCATGTACTTCTATCATGTAATTGCATCATCTGTTTTTGGCAAATAACTGAAGTTTATTCACTCCAAAAACTTACAGTATGAAATGTCTTACATATCTTTTTACCCCTCGCAACTAGTATTGTGCTTGGAATAAAGAATAGTGCTTGGACCAAGAATATTTTGATACATGTAGGTGAATGAATAGCAAATATCTGAGTTCCTCCTGTGATGGTTTGGGTCAGTGATTGTGCTGTGGCACACCTGTTGAAAATCACTGGTTTAAGTTAACCTTTCCCTCATAGGTTATTGGAACCTATATACTTTTAAAGTTTTAAAGTACTTCTTTTATTTTCCACAGACTGAAGAAATAAGTTTTGCGTTTAGCAAATTGAAGGTTAGTTAACGTGAATCAACATTTTTATGCTAGGAGCGTTTACATGTGCAATCACATTTAATATCTCATTTAATCTTTTGAAATAGGCAGTAGTCCCAATTTGTTCAAGACTTTTAGCTAACAAGTAGTAGAGTTATACTTTGGACCTGAGGCAGTTTTCTTTTCCTTTTTATTTTCATTTTCCATTTCTGTGTGCTTGGAGTTTATTTTACCTTGGGGTTCAGTTTATTACACATCTGCTATATTCTGAACACTGTTCCAGGTGTTGGGGATACAACAGTGAGATAAATAGAAATTCCCACCCATTCTAGTAAGCCTCAAAGCTTTAGTACAGCTGTTTTCAAGAACCATGCCTTTCTTCCTTCTCTGCTATCTCCTTAAGTTAGTGTGTAACCACCAATGACATACTTTTACAACATTGTCTTTGAAGGTAATATTCTACAGAAATTGTAGTATACTGTTATATTGTCACTGAATCTGGCCTATTTCTGTAGGTAATTTCACAAATGTTACTGAAGTGATACCAGAAGACAATAGTATCAGAACTAAGAGGGATCCGCTTAATGATCTGCCTTTAGTAATGCCAAGTAGCAGTCATACTTAATTCTTGTAAAGCGCAGGTGGGCTTGGTGTGGTGGGGATAGGAGATGTAATAGTAATAAGCAGGGGAGTAAAGAGCTATAGGGGCTTGAACTGCTTACTAGAGTAACCTCCAAGGTTACTTCTCTATTCTAGTTCTAATTCCTTTATTTTCTTCTGCCATTCTCAGGGACTGGCTTTTCTACCTCCCTTTACACTGTTGCTTCTAATCATTATTTCCCATCTTGATTCCTTGCAAGAGAGAAACAGCCTTCTCTCTAAACCAGCAGTCCCCAACCTTTCTGGCACCAGGGACAGTATTGTGGAGGTTTTGTGGAATTTTGTGAAGACAATTTTTCCATGGAGTGTGGTGGGGTTGGGAAGGTGGGGATTAAGCTCTGGCAAGAGTGATGGGGAGCAGGGGATGAAGCTTTAACAGCTGCTCACCTCCTGCTGTGCGGTGGGGTTCCTAACAGACCACTGATTGGTATCAGTTGGGGACCCTTGCACTTTATAGACCATACATGTGTCTTTTTCCAACTCTTCTAATTTTTTTTAAGTGCTGGTAAAAAGGTAAAAATAAAATATTTTTAAGCTTCCTTTTATGCGTATTTCCTCCAGTTCTCTTCTACTGTACTCTTCTTCCACCTAAACTCTACTTCTGGTTTCTCACATAATTCTCTTAATTTACATTCCGTACCTCTAGTTTAGGACAGAGTGGTCATGCAAGATTATAGACTTATTATTCCTCTTCTGTGTGCTCCCATAGCACTGTACTGCCCTTATTAGACAGTATTATAGTCCCTGGTGAGTTGACTCAGTTCACTTGGGGTCGAGTTTTATCGTTTTTGTTTACTGGCATGTAATAGACTCACAGTAAACATTCATTAAATGTACATTGATTATAATTTCTTTATAATTCATCCAGGTTTGAGATGTTCTTTTATGCAGTAGCACTTTCAGGTATATGATAATTTTGTTACATGAATTTTGGGGGGAAAATTGCAGATAGGTCAAAGGGACTTTTTTTAAACTATATTTATTATGCTATTACAGTTGTCCCATTTATTTTTCTCCCCTTTATCCCCCTCCACCCTGCAACCCCCCTCCCTCCAGTATCCCACCCCCTTCCCTTAGTTCATGTCCATGGGTCATACATATAAGTTCTATGGCTTCTCCATTTCCTATACTCCCCCTGTCTATTTTGTGCCTACCAATTATGCTTCTTATTCCCTGTGCCTTTTCCCGCCATTCTCCCCCCACCCCTCCTTGTTGATAATCCTCCATGTGATCTCCGTTTCTGTGATTCTGTTCTTGTTCTAGTTGTTTGCTTAGTTTGTTTTTGTTTTTGTTTTGTAGGTTCAGTTGTTGATAGTTGTTGAGTTTGTTATTTTACTGTTCATATTTTTGATCATCTTTTTCTTAGATTAGCCTCTTTAACATTTCATTTAATAACGTCTTGGTGATGATGAACTTCTTTAACTTTACCTTATTTGGGAAGCACTTTATCCGCCCTTCCATTCTAAATGGCAGCTTTGCTGGATAGAGTAATCTTGGATGTAGGTCCTTGCTTTTTGTGACTTTGAATACTTCTTTCCCACCCCTTCTTGTCTGTGAGGTTTCTTTTGAGAAATCAGCTGATAGTCTTATGGGAACTCCTTTGTAGGTAACTATCTCCTTTTCTATTGCTGCTTTTAAGATTCTCTCCTTATCTTCAATCTTGGGTAATTTAATTATGATGTGTCTTGGTGTTCTTATCCTTGGATCCAACCTCTTTGGGACTCTCTGAGCGTCCCGGACTTCAATGTCTAGTTCCTTTGCCAGATTGAGGAAGTTCTCCTTCATTATTTTTTCAAAGTTTTCGATTCTTTTGCTCTTCCTTTTCTCCTTCTGGCACCCCTACGATTCGGATGTTGGAATGTTTAAAGTTGTCCCAGAAGTTCGTCAGCCTTTCCTCATTTTTTTGAATTCTTCTTTCTTCATTCTGTTCTGGTTGGATGTTTATTTCTTCCTTCTGTTCAAAATGATTGATTTGAGTCCCAGTTTCCTTCCCTTCTCTGTTGGTTCTCTTGTATAATCGCCTTTATTTCACTTTGTATAGTTTTCAGTTCTTCCTTTATTTTGCAGCCATATTCAGTCATTTCTGAGAGCATCCAGATTACCCGAGTTTTGAAATCTGCATCTGATAGGTTGGCTATCTCCTTCTTGCTTAGTTCTTTTTCTGGAGTTTTGATCTGTTCATTCATTTGGGCCATATTTCTTCGTCTCGCCTCACTTGTTATGTTGTAAGGGGCAGAACCTAGGTATTCCCCAGGGTGGGTCAACCCACTTCTCTGCTTTGTGGCGCTGAGTGTGGGGGAGGGGTCAGAGAGGGAGCCGTGCCTCTTGCTGGGCTCTCACCCAGCTTTCAGTCACTTACCTTGCTCCCCACAGGTGAATTGTGCCCTTTCAGGTGTTAATTCCTGGGTGGCTGGGCTTGTGTACAGTCTAGGATCCTGTGGGCTTCTCCAATGGACTCTCCTGTGAGATTGGGAGTTTCTCCTGCTGCTGCAGAGACCACAGATTTTTATAGCCAGAGGCTTTGAGGCTTTATTTCCCCTGGCTAGAACCCAGTTACTCCTCATGGCTTATCCATACTCGAATGTGGGATATCCCAGTCTGCCAGCTGCCACCTTGCCAACCTTTGTCCACCCCCCACCCCACCTTGTCCCACGACTGCTTCCTCATCACCCCTGTGTCCTGTTTTTGCCCCTCCTACCAGTCTGGATGAATATTTCTTTAACTTCTTGGTTGTTGGACTTCCATACAGTTACAATTTTTGGCAGTTCTGGTTGGTTTTTGTTTTTAAATTGGTTGTTCTCCTTTTTGGTTGTGTGAGGAAGTGAAATGTATCTATCTACACCTCCATCTTGGCTGGAGGCTCTCAAAGTGACATTTTTGATATTCTGGATTTATTTTTTCAAAAGCGCTTTTCGTATACAAAGATAAAACAGCTTTAAGCTATTTACATAAAAATGGTTTTTATTAGAATTTTCAATCTCTAAGGAGTCATAAAAGCCATATACTTATGTGGTTTTTCAAATATAGGATCTTGAACCATTGGGCCACTAGGCAAATCAGAATTTTTAGGAGGCTTTTTAGAGCTTCTAGGTCCCACCCACACCCACTGAGCTTCTGGTGGCATCTGTGGACATTCGTATTTTTAAAAGCTTCATGGTTTTATTAATAGGTGTTCAGTTTAGGAAACACTGGTTCAGTCTAACCATAAAATTTAAAAGTCCTGACATCTCTGATGAGCTCTTCTGCTTTGGGCACTTGTTCATTCCACTGTGGAAAAACTGTATAAATTATTGGAAAGTTTTTCCTAAATTGAGTCTTAAAACTGCTTTTTTCTAGAGATCACTTGGGTTGGTTCTAGTTCTGGCCACAGGAGCAATACAGATTAAAGCTGTTTCTTACTTTAAACAATAGCTTTTTAGTTAAAAACAGGTGTTTAGTTAAACCCATGAAGTCATCTCTTTAAACATTTTTTATTTGACAAGATTTTCCCTTTACCATCCCAGGTTTTCTTTTTCTAGATACATTCTTTTTAGTGTGTTTCTTAAATTGAGACATTTCAGTTGTTGTCATAATATGAGCAATAATGTGAAACTATTACCTCATTTTATCTAGGATTGATTGGTTTATTAATCTAACCTTAACTTTTTCCTTTTTTTTGGCAGCAATGTCATGTTTGTTGACTTATTTTAAACTTGTTTTTTAAATACTTTGTTGTTTCTTTTTTAAAAAAATCCTCTTGTTTCTGTCTCAACTTTTAAGCAAAGCTTCCCTAATGCTAGATGTACTTGTTTAGTTTTTGACTTAGGTGCAGCGTTTCTTATTTATTCTTATTAAATTTAAAATTTTTTATTTTGGTCCATTTTTCTGGCTTTAGAATTATGATTGTTGCCCTGGCTGGTGTGGCTCAGTGGGTTGAGTGCCAGCCTGTGAACCAAAGGGTTGCGGTTTGATTTCCATTTAGGGTACATGCCTGGGTTGCAGGTCAGATACCCAGTAGGGGGTGCAGGTGAGGCAACTACACATTGACATTTCTCTCCCTGTTTCTCCTTCCCTCCCTCTCTCTCTAAAAATAAAATCTTTTTTTAAAAAATAAAGATTATGATTGTTATCTAATGTATTGACTATTATTTTTGTACCATCTGTGGATTTGGTAAATATATCTATTTCCCTCCTGGGTTGATGCCTTTTTTTCCCTTAAACAGTTTTTGGATGTGTCGTATGCAGGAAAGTATGCAGATCATTAGTGTACAACTAAAATTTTACATTACCAGCAGCTCAGAAGCCCCTCTGTGTCTTTTTGTAGTTACTGTGCCTTTTGTGTATTTTCCACCAAGAAACTACTATCCTAATACCACAGATTAGCTTTTTCCAAGTTCGAGTTCATGTGTGTATGTATTTGTGTGTGTGTGTGTGTGTGTGTGTGTGTGTGTATTACTTCATGTAGCCATAAATTAATATATTCTCATTGACGTGTTATTCCTTTGTATGGATTTATCTGTTCTATTGATAGACACTAGAGTCATTTTCTTATGCACATCTTTTAGTGAACATATATGTACATTTCTGTTGAGTATATTCCTGGGGGCGAAATTGTTAGAACCTGCAATATGTACATAACTCAGGTTTAGTAGGTACCACTAATTGTATTTCCAAAGTTGTTATACTACTATTTACCACTTTTTTATTTACTTTCTCCAAGCAGAGGATGAAAGTCTCAAGTTGCTCTACCTCCTTGTCAACACTTGGTATTGTCTGCCTTTTTCATTTTAGTTATTCTGATGCATGTGTTTTACAGTATCACATTGGGTTTTAATTTGCATTTCCTTGATAACTAATGAAGTTCAGTAGCTTTTCATGTGCTTATTGGCCATTAGATATCCTATTTTTAGGTGAAATGTGTGTTCAAATCTTTTACCTGGTTTTTTTTTTTAATTGTCTTGTTAATTATTTTGTAGGAGTTCTTTCTTTTGAAGGCTTTGTGTATTACATACATCTTCAATTCTATTTGGGTTGAGTTTTGATGAAGTTTTTAATTTTCAACGACTTTATTATTTTTTTCTTTTTGTTTAGTCCTTTTAAATAAATATTCGCCTAACCCAAAGTAATACAGATGACTCCCTTGCATTTTCTTCTGGAAACTTGATTTTTTAAATCTTTTACATTTAGATCTACATTCCAGTTAGAATTTTGTTGTGGTATGAAGTAGGAGTCAAGAATCATTTTTCTCACCATGGCTGGTGTGGCTCAGTGGATTGAGCACCAACCTGTGAACTAGGGGATTGCCCGTTTGGTTCCCAGTCAGGGCACATGCCTGGTTTGCAGGCCAGGTCCCTGGTAGGGGGTGCACAAGAGGCAACCACACATTGAAATTTCTCTCCCTCCCTTTCTCCTTCCCTTCCCCTCTAAAAATAAATAAATAAAACCTTTGGGGGGAAAAAAAACCACGTTTTTCTCTATATAGATAACAGCACCTCTATGAAAAAGACATTCTCCCCGCCCCACTGCCCTGCAGTGTACTTTTGTCATAAACCAAATGACTGCTGTGTATGTGTAGATATATTAGTGGGTTTGTTTCTTGACTCTTTTTTCATCATTGGTCTGTTTGCTTGTGATAGCATTATAATAAGTCTTTGATGGCATAAACCTTTTTCTCTTTTCAAGATCATCTTGCCTATTCTTAACCCTTTGGTTTTTCATATATATTTTTAAATAAAGCAACAGGAGGTTTTTGGTTTTATTGAATCTGTAGGTTAATTTGGGGGAGAGTTGACATGTTTGTAATGAGTATTTCAGTCAATTAACATAGAATATTTCTCTATTTCCTTTAAAGGTGGTCTTCAGTTGCTTTTAATGTTTGGTAGTTTAGTTTTATTCTTGGATTATTGAGTCTTATTGAGGCTGTTACAAATTGTATCATTTAAAAATTTTTAAATATCTTTGTTTTTATATGCTGGTATATAGAAATAAAATTGATTTTTATGTCGACCATTTTAAATTAGCTTACTAATAGTTTGCGGAGTATTTTGGATTTTCTGTGTATCATACACAGTTATGTTAACTGAATAAGTATGGTTTTATTCTTTCTGTCCATTCCTTATACTTTTGAATTATTTTTCTTGTTCTATAGGAGTAGTTTGGGTCTCCAGAACACTTGAATATAAAAGATGGTAGCACGCACCTTTGAGTCTCAATATAAGGGGGAAACTTTCAGTATTTCACATTTAAATATAACATTTGCTGTATATTGCTTAGACAGTCTGTATCAGATTAAGACATTCCTTTCTTTGCCTTCATTTGCTAAGAGATTTTTCATCAACAGGTGTTGAATTTTTATATATTATTGGATTTAGTTAACATTTTGCTTAGCATTTTTGTGTATATGTTTATGAGTGAGACTGGTTCTTTAATGCCTTTATCAGGTTTTTCTTTTCTTTTTTCTTTTTTTTAAAGATTTTATTTGTTTTTAGACAGAGGGGAAAGGAGGGAGAAAGAGAGGGGGAGAGAGAGGGAGAGAAACATCAATGTGTGGTTGCCTCACGCACTCCCCCTACTGGGGACCTGACCTGCAACCCAGGCGTGTGCCCTGACTGGGGAATCCAACCAGTGACTCTTTGGTTCGCAGGCTGATGCTAAATCCACTACGCTATACCAGCCAGGGCTGGTGAATATTGTAGAGTTTAGGCTTGGAATGATTTGTCTTAATGATCAGAATAGCAGCATGTAGAATATAAAGCCCTGTGTTTTTACCATGTTGAATCAGTTCTCTTTGGGAATAGTTGTTCAACCAACTTAATGAACCCTCTTAACTCTATTGAGCAATTCATGAGGAGAAAACAGATCCCTTCATCAGGAAATACTATCTGGTGGGAGCAGGTGAGTGGGCAGGCCTCCTTCCCACCTTCCCTCCTAAGTGGGATTATTTAGACACAGAATTCAAGTTTTGTAAATGCATTCTAATTCTACAAATGTACCTGTACTGCTGGTTAGTACATATTTGAATTGATTTGAAAAAGTGATCTTAGAATCATTATCACTTGACTGTGTATAGTATACAGAAAATTCAAGACTTTGCAAAATATTAGTAAGCTTATTTTATATGGTCAATATATAAAAATCAATTTTACTTTTATATACTAGAATATAGAAAAAAGCATACTAAAGAATTTAAAAATTTAAGTGATGCCATTCGTAATGACTCCAACAATAGGGAGGGAGTCTTTTCAGACTATTCGGTTTTGTGTGTGTGTTTTTGTTGTTGTTAGTTTTGGCTAATAATGATAATACTAGCAGTGCAGAAATGCTTTCTTGGCCCTATTCTCAAATGTAATATAAGGTATATTAAAGTTCAAAGATACTGTCATCACTTTCATAACTAATTGTATTATAATTATTTTATATGTAATATTTTTGTAAACTTGTTTTTTCTGGCATCATTAGGGCATCAAGTATATTTAGAGGTGGGAAAGCTCAGAATAATATTTCAGTGCCTTTTATATTCTTTATTTCACTTTATGGAAGTTACAGTAGTTATAACTATGATATGGAAATCTGTATAGCAGTGTTCCCGTGTATTATACACTAATAGCACATTATGTCCATCTTTTGTGGCACTTCTTACAATTATATGTTTGTGTTATTTGTTTAATGTCAGACACCAGGTAGTCTCATTATGTAATATAATCTGTCATTTAGGAATGTTTGTTGTTCTGTACCGCCGTTGTATCTCTGACCTGATGGTGGAATTAATGGTGTTCTTGTTTCTCATTGCTACTCTAGAATTGTTCTTTCACCTCCCTAAAAGTCTCTTCACTTTCATTAGATTATATCACCACCTCTCACTCCTTGTGTGACTTTACTTCTTTATCATTGATTTGTTTGGATAGCTTAGTTAACATTACTTTTCTTATTGGTTTTGGAATTCTAGATAAAAACTCATCTTCGTAGGAATTTAATTACTCTTGAATGGTTAACTCTTTCTATCTGGAAGTTTTGTGACTGTCTTCACTTGGTTCCAGGGACCTTTAGGGCCCTCAAGTTCAGAACTAGATCTCAAAGTAGCAAGCACCTCAGGGCTCTATGTAAAATGGGATATTGTAGAACCAATGACCTTGTTTAACAGCTGCTTGAACCGGGGCCTAGCTGTAGGGCTGTGTTAGTTTCTTCTGACCTTCCTGAAGAAGCCATAGCTTCAGATAGTAGTGCTCTGCTGCCTTTTTCAGAATCCGTTTGTGGAGAAAGAATCCAGCTCTTGGCTGTAATAACCCAACTCCAGTTTTCTCTATCATGTTGGACAGTAGTCTCTGTGTGACATAAATTCCCCTGCTACTCCCTGCACCCAGAACCTGTTAAGCCCACAGCTTCAGTTCCACGATCCTCTTTATATTTCTTTTTGATTCATGGAATTGTATCACTGAATATCAGAATATTGGTTCTAACAGTCTTTTCTAACACCTTGTTTTTATTTGAAAGTGGAGGAGCTTAACAGTAGGTTATACCTCCAGATTAATATTCCTGTCCGTCAGAGTAAAGTTCATGTGGCTCTTTTCCTTGCCTTGCAAAATCATTCCCTCCCTTTTCTGTTTCACTTTTCATAATACCCCTTAGTTGCTGTCTCCTCTAAGATGCTTTAACTCTACTCCCACACTGGGCCAGGTGCCCTTCCAATCTGTACCTCAGCACTCTGTGCATGCTATTTATAGCGTTTTACCATAGTTTTTTCCCCCCAGATTTCCTAATTGTTTGCCTTACCATGAGACTTAAGCTTTGAAGTTTAAACAAGGAGTTTTCATTCATCATTATATACCCAGGACTTATAATATGTTAGACGCTTAATGTTTATGAATATGAACTGAATAAAATGTTGATTGTCAGGTGTTTTCATATTGTTGTTCTTAGTTTTAACACCAGTTTAATGGTGAGATGTTAATATGGGGGGTTGTAAACTGTATCTTGTTTTCAGTATTAATTGTGCAGTATTCTAAAATTAGTCTTTATTTGACAAATTGACCAGAAGGTGGCTGTATGGTGATTAACCTTCTATAAAATACCACTTAAAACTGAGTTTAGAGCTAGATGTAACAATTACATGTGTGATTAGTTTTGGTTTGCCCAATACAGAGAAACAGTTTACTTTGTAATGTCAGAGCTGAAAACTGACAGAAAGAGGAGTTGGAATAAAATAAGAGAAATTAGGCAATGGAATGGCTGAGATTATAATAAGCACCAAGTCATGCATTTCTCATAACACTAAAGAAATCCAAAAGGAAAGAGAAGAAAGTCCAACTGAAATACCTGTTTGAGGACATACATCATCAAGATACACAGCCCTTCATGCTTTCATAGCTCTTAATGCCCCTCTCTTTTTATAAAGGAACTAATTTCATAAAGTTGACCCTGAGTGATAAGGAAAAAGTTTTAAGCTATGGTTTCTGTACTTTCCGAGGAATAATATAAATCATATATTTTAATTTTTTTTAAAGATTTTTATTTCTTTTTAGAGAGAAGGGAAGAGAAGGAGGAGAAAGAGGGAGAGAAACATCAACGTGTGGTTACCTCTAATGTGCCCCCTACTGGGGACCTGGCCCGCAACCCAGGCATGTACCCTGTGAATTGAACTGGCGACCCTTTGGTTCGCAGGCCAGCACTCAATGCACTGAGCCACGCCAGCCAGGGCTAAGTAATATATTTTTAAAGAGTTTTCCATAAAAAATAATTATGAGTGCAGAGCTTGGGTTAAACCTTTACTTGTTTCGAACCCTAACTTACTGAAAATACTCTTTTCTACTAATCACAGAATCATTTCTTTCCTTTGTTTTGTTTACCTGGCAGAAGTGGTACTCATGGATGTGTTTTATTTATTAGTAGTAGATTATGTATTGTTAATTTTTTTTGTTTTATTTTTATGGTGCTTGCAAAACTCAAGAGTAAAAGTATCTGAATCATTACTGTTGTAAAGTGTGTACCTTCTATAAATTAAGCCTATATTCAGCAGTTAAAAATAATATGTAGGAGAATTAAAACAACAATATGTTTTGTTTTTGTGTAATAATCTCCAGTGGTAAATTAGTTCAGATAAATTTCCCCTCTAGTATTCTTTCATTATTTTTAAATGTGTAATTTATTGTCCCTCATATCTTTTATTTATTCCTATTGACTTTAGCTTTGTTTTTAATGGGTTATCATTCTGTTATCGTATTCTCTTTATATTTCCTAAGATCATTTAATACCTATTTGCTGTTTTAGAAATTCACTATATTTTCTTATTTTTAAGAATTGGAAACACTTAATTCCAAAATTACTACCAGTTGATAACAGTGTTACTTAAACTTTAAAATGTAATATTACCTGAACAATTCAACTTAATTAAAGTTAGATGGTGAGGTGACGTAGCAAAGATCCTTTTTAATAAAGAATGAGAATATTAGATATTGATGTTAAATGCTATAACCAGTACATAAAGTTTTTATTTTTTGGAGGAGTTTTTAAAATTTTACTTTATTTTATTTTTTAAAATTTAATCTTTATTATATTTTTTTCATTACCATTTACCTCCCTCCCTAAAGTTTTTTTTTAAGTATATTTTATTGATTATGCTGTTATAGTTGTCCCTGTTGTTTTTCCCTTTTGGCTCCCTCTGCCTGGTACCCCCTTCCCTCAGCAGTCCCCCTCCTTGTTCATGTCCATGGGTTGTGCATGTGAGTTCTTTGGCTTCTTCATTTCCTATACTATTCCTAACACCCTCTGCCCCCTAGTCTATTTTGTACCTACCAGTTATGCTTCTTAATCTCCATACCTTTTCCCTCATTCTTCCCCTTCCCCGCTAATAACCCTCCATGTAATCTCCATTTCTATGAATCTCTTCCTGTTCTAGTTATTTGCTTAGTTTTTGTTCCTTTAGATTCAGTTATTGATAGTTGTGAGTTTGTTGTCATTTTACTGTTCATAGTTTTGATCTTCTTTTTCTTAAATAAGTCTTACATTTCATATAATAAGGGCTTGGTGTAATGATGGACTCCTTTAGCTTTACCTTGTCTGGAAAGTACTTTATCTGCCCTTCCATTCTAAATGATAGCTTTGCTGGATAGAGTGATCTTGGTTGTAGGTGCTTGTTTTTCATCACTTTGAATACTTACCAGTCGCTTCTTGCCTGCAAAGTTTCTTTTGAGAAATCAGCTGATAGTCTTCTGGGAACTCCTTTGTAGGTAACTCTGCATTTCTCTTGCTGCTTTTAATATTTTCTCTTTATCTTTAACCTTTGGCATTTTAATTATGATGTGTCTTTGTGTAGCCCTCTTTGGGTCCAACTTGTTTGGGACTCTGTGCTTCCTGGATTTGTATGTCTATTTTTTTCATCAAATTAGGGACTGTTTTCTTTCATTATTTTTTTCAAATGAGTTTTCAGTTTCTTGCTCTTCCTCTTCTCCTCCTGGGATCCCTATGATTCACATATTGGCTCTTTTGGAGATGTCCCAGAGCGTTCTGATTGTCTCCTCGTTTTTTTGAATTCTAGTTTCTTCATTCTGTACTAGTTGACTGTTTATTTCTTCCTTATGCTCCAAATTGTTGATTTGAACCCCGGCTTCCTTCCTTTCACTATTGGTTCCCTGTGGGTTTTTTTTTATTTTACTTAGTGTAGTGTTCATTTCTTCCCTTTAATGTGTTTGCTGTAGTCAGCAAGTTGTCTGAGTATTCTTATCACCAGTGTTTTGAACTCCACATCTAATAGATTGCTTACCTTCATTTCACTTAGTTTGTTTTCCTAGAGTTTTGTCCTGTTCTTTCATTAGGGCCACATTTCTTTGTCTCCTCAATGTGGCAACCTCCCTGTGTGTGTTTTGTGTCTTAGGTAGAGCTGCCTTTTTTTTTTTTTTTGTAAGGGGTGGAGCCTTAGGTATTTGCCAGGGTGGGGAACCTGTTTGCCACTTTGTGGAACTGTATGTGGGGGAGGGGGAGGAGAGGGAACAGTGTGGCTTGCTGGGCTCATGCTCTGTTTCCAGCCACTTCCCCATATTCCTGTATGCAACTGATGCCCTTCTAGTGGCTGCCTTGGTGCTGAATACCAGCGTGGGTGGGTTTGCATACATTTTAGGACCTTGTGGGTCCTTTAAACTGAGTCTCCTGAGAGACTGGCAGTTTCTTCTGCCACCCCAACCCCCACTGTTTTTACAGCCAGAAGTTATGAGGCTTTATTTTCCTAGCACTGGAACCCTTGGCTGTGGGGCTGGGATCTCTAGCTCCCCAGGCATCCCTCTAGGTTTTTATCACACATTGCTGCCCCTCCTGCCAGTCTGGATGAATGTTTCTTCTTTAAATCCTTGGTTACCGGACTGCCATACAGTTTGATTTTTCTGGCAGTTCTGGTTGTTTTCCTGTTTTGAGGTTAGTTGTGATCCTTCTTCTGTTTGTGTAAGGAACTGAAGTATGTCTAACTACATCTCCATCTTGGCCAGAAGTTATCAGAGCCCCTCCCTGAAGTTTTATCTTCATTTATCCCATTTGCTAGATTTTGAATAAACTTAAAAACATTAAAAAATTTTTTAACATCTAAACACTATTCCATAGCATTTGCTAACCTTTTAAAAGAGAGAGTTCTAAACATATTCTTGGTGATAATAACTTGAAACTTGTTTTATTTTAATTTTTATCTTTTAATCATTCTCTTACAGAATGTTTCTCCATCCCAGAGAGATGAAGTGATTCAGTGGCTGGCCAAACTCAAGTATCAATTCAACCTTTACCCAGAAACATTTGCTCTGGCTAGCAGTCTTTTGGACAGGTTTTTAGCCACTGTAAAGGTAATTAATTATTTTAGATACACGTAAACCCAGCTTCTTGTTTGAGGGTTTATGTGCTAAACCAGGGGCTATTAGTAAATGTTCTGTAAGCTGGAAAGGAACGGGTATACCCCCATGGACATGATTTGTGTACCTGTAAGAAGACATATTTTCTATTGCTTTAAATTTTCAGAAATGTTTCTAACTATATTCTGTAAATTTTTATTAAAAGATTTTATTAATTTTTAGTTCTGACTGGTGTAGCTCATTAGGTTGGGCCTTGTCCTGCAAACTGAAAGGTTACCCAGTTTGATTCCCGGTGAGGGCACATGCCTGGGTTGCAGGCCAGGTCCCTGACTGGGGGCGTGTGAGAGGCAGTTGATCGAAGTTTCTGTCACTTCAGTGTTTCTCTTCCTCTCTCTCTTCCCCCTCCCCCCCTCTAAAAATAAATAAAATCCTTATTTAATTAAAAAAAAATTTATTTATTTTAAGAGGGAGGTGAAGGGAGGGAGAAAGAGAGAGAGAGAGAAACATCAATGTGTGAGAGAAACATTGATCGGTTACCTCTTGTACACGCCCCAACCAGGGACTGAACCTGGAACCCGGACATGTGCCCTCACTGGGAACTGAACCAGTCAATGATACCCAACCAACCAAGCCACACCCGCCAGTGTATTCTGTAATTTTTTTGCTACAAGTATTTCTAACTTATATTTAACCTATGAAATTTTTGATCTCCTGCTTCTAATACGATATAGCATTGACAGAATGTTTAATCATCTTTTTAACACATTGGTGTAGTAATGTGGACAGTGACTCTTAGCTAGAGAAGTATATGCCTGTTAACAAATTTCTGTCCATTTTTTGTTTATCAGATATTGTTTTCTGAACAATATATACTTTCTAGAGGTATACATTTGTAACACAACAAGATGAGCCAAACTGTTATAAAATAACTTGGTGTATTTTTGTGGAATGGCAGTATACAAATATATGAGTGAACCCTAGCCGGGTCACTCGGTTGGAGTGTCATCCTATACATCAAAAGGTTGCAGATTCGATCCCCAGTCAGTGCATGTACTTAGGTTGTGGGTTTTAGGTTGTGCATTAGAGCCCTTGTTGGGGTACATAGGGGAGACAACCAATCAATGTTTCTTTCTCTCTCCCCTTCCTGTCTTTCTAAAATCAATAAATACATCCTTGGGTGAGGATTAAAAAATATATATGTAAGTTTTACATTGTTCCTGTTGGTGTATCTTTGGTTATATTATGCAAAATCAGCCCTAGTGGGCCCTCAGCAGATTTAAAGCAGAAAGTTAGTATTTATTAATGGCAGCGCATAAAAAAGTAAAACACTTCAGTTGTTGCTATTTGTATGCCTAAGAATATGTAACCTGAGGGAACTATGAATTCAGTACTTAGGGTACTTTCTTATTAGATATAAAAAACAGAAGTCATAGGATTTGGATGGCTATTCAAATTTATGTTACCTTTTTATGTTTCAACCTTCTACTCTTAAGAGACTTAAAAATCCCTTAATTATATTGATAACAATTGCCTGGAGTCTGGGTTATCTGAGATACTACTTTTATCTCAGTATCAAGTCCCCCATCCCTCCACCCCAACCCCCTACAACAACTAACCTCCCTTTCACAGACAAAGGAGTGTTTATGGTCATTGTCCTTTCTTGGGTTGTATATTCTTCAAAAATTATTACTGAATTTATTGTAGCTTCTGTTACAGAAAAGATTATTATTGACCTTATTAAACATTTTAAACATTGCCTCTTGGTCTTTTGACTAAGATCAAGTGTAATTTTAAACAGACTTAGGCAAGTTGCTAAAACAATTAGAGAATTTTGGCAAGGATAATCTCATTTTTTCACATTTCTTATTTAATAGTTCTATCTTGTTAATAGCATCAGATACTGTTATTTAGAGATGGTTAGTCTATATTGAAACAATCTAAGATGTATTCGTAGTTTAAATAAAGACACTTAAAGTGCACCATAAAAGGGCTATAATAATGAATGGAGCTTTAATCCTAGCTGTACAGAATAAAGTGCTATGAAGCTCTTTGAAGGTGTGGAACCAGAGCCCTCTCCCAGCCTTACTGATTCTGAATCTCTGGTAGTTTGTTTGTATTTAAAGAATACATCCTGATGTATAGGCAGGTCTGAGAACTACTGTTTATTTAAAAATCACATTTGCTATTGGGATTCTTTTTATTGCTAAGTTTATTACTGGTGCCCTTGATTTAGGGGTTGCATTATCTACCTAAAGTTGTTAACTGTTGGACTCCTTTTTTTTTTTTTTTGTAATGAACTCCGATTACCTCAGGGATGTGGGTTTGATATGTTGTATACATGGGGAAATAGGGGAGCCAGGAAAACTCTCTTAACAAGTTCTGAGTCACTTTCTAGATCACTTGTGTGGTGTCCCTTAACCTGTGAGACTGTTTTCTCATCTGTAGAAAGAAGATATAATAGAGATGACAATATTTATGGAGTACTTTCTGAATTATATTAATTGATTAGTATTAATGACTACTTAAAAACATTGATAGTATTGGACCAGCTTTTATTATGTTATACAGGCAGGGGATTCTAAGATGCTTAGACAGTATGCCACTTGTACTGAAGCAATGGTTATTGGTGTGTTTCTTAAGTAAGCTAATCAGGGCTATACTCTGATCATCAGAAGGCTTCCCCAGTCTCATGGGAATGAATGTAACATTTAAGGATAAAATACGTGTTGATGCAGGTTTTCTTTGTGTTATATCACTGACCTCTCTGTCATTCAGTATAGTTGGACTAAATTGTTTTGGTTCTTTAAAACTAGATTCTGATACTGGATTGGCAAACCCTTAATCTACCAGGAGGGTAGAAAGTAGACCAACTTTATTATGGATAATGAAAACAGGCAAATTTGAGCCTACTATGGGTGTCAAACCCAAGAACTCTTTTTTTTACCCACTGATTGGGTAAAAAAATATTTTAAAATATTTAGGAGACTTTCATTCTTATCACAGAACTTGAAATATAATTTTGTGTGGACATTAATAATTAGAAAATTTCTACTCATCTGCTATCGTAATTTTTTTTTAAAGATTTTTTTAGTTATTGTATTTTTAGAGGGGAAAGGAGGGAGAAACAGAAACATCAATGCGTGGTTGCCTCTCACGCACCCCTTACCGGGGACCTGTCCAGCAACCCAAGCATGAGCCCTGACTGGGAAATCGAACCAGTGACCTTTTGGTTCTCAGGCTGGCTCTCAGTCCACTGAACTACACCAGCAGGGCATCCTATAATTTTTTTAAAGCAATGATGAACTGTATTAATAGCCTTTTTATATTCTATTTAATTCCCCTAACACTTAATATGTTGATTTTATTCCTAAGTAAAGAGAATAAAACTAGCTTAAAAAATACACACACAAATATATATTTTTAATTAGGGGGATTTTATTTATTAATTTAAAATTTTTCTCCTAAAATAAAGCTCTTTTGTGCTGGATAGAAATGAACTTAGACTAACTAGCATCGATTGAACTTCCAGTCATGGAAATGATCCTGGTATCTTGACAGAATATGATATGGGTTAGGGGAATTGAAATTAAAAGTTATCTCTGATTTTAGAAAGCAGTGAGTAGGAATCAGATTAATTGCATTCCATCGAAAGTATGCATACTTGTCACATCTGCATATCTAGTTTTAAAAAATAAACTTACAGCTTTCTGAAGAATCACTGAAGTTGCTTTTTCCCCTCTTCAAAATTTTAGGCCCATCCAAAATACTTGAGTTGTATTGCAATCAGCTGTTTTTTCCTAGCCGCCAAGACTGTTGAGGAAGACGAGGTAAGTATTTTCCTTTAAAGATTAGTTATGTCTCTTCTTTGAATATTTCTCTCCATTTATTCACTTGCTCTTTGTTTACCAAAACAAAAATTGAAATGAAATTGTTTCTGTCCTTTTCTCCCTGTCCTATTCCCTTTGCTTTGGATAGAGAATTCCAGTACTGAAGGTGTTGGCAAGAGACAGTTTCTGTGGATGTTCTTCATCTGAAATTCTGAGGATGGAGAGAATTATTCTGGATAAACTGAATTGGGACCTTCACACAGCCACACCATTGGATTTTCTTCACATTGTAAATATACCTGATGTCTTTTCTTTTTTGAACATGTAGCCCTATTTCAATAAGAAAAGTAGATTGCCTGCTCATTTGTTTTATTATGATTTTTATGAAAAGGGAACTTAACTGCAATTAGCCAAGGAAAAATGAGAAATTAGGATATATGTCAAATCATCAAAGCTAAAATTTCAAACTTAAAATTAAACACTGGGTAATGTTCCAGTTTCATCAATTTCTATACATAATTTACCTAGACATTTAAGTAAAACTATAATGATGATCTTTTGATATATTTTTTTCCAGTTCCATGCCATTGCAGTGTCAACTAGGCCTCAGTTAGGTTTCAGCTGGCCCAAACTGAGCCCCACTCAACATTTGGCAGTCTTAACCAAGCAACTACTTCACTGTATGGCCTGCAACCAATTTCTGCAATTCAAAGGATCCATGCTTGCTCTGGCCACAGTTAGTTTGGAAATGGAGAAACTCATTCCTGATTGGCTTCCCCTTACAATTGAACTGCTTCAGAAAGCACAGGTAGGTGTCAATCTAATTAAATAGTGTTCATTTTAAGTATTATCTCTTACTGTAATAAATAGGGTTTCCTACCAGATGGTTATAAAACTAAGAGACATTTCTAATCTTGTAATGGCAAACCATTTTTAAGAGTAGACAAGGGTGCAATAATTTTTTTTTAAAGATTTTATATATTTATTTTTAGAGAGAGGGGAAGGGAAGGAGAAGGAGAGAAACATCAACGTGCGGCTGCCCCCTGCATGCCCCCACTGGGGACCTGGCCCGCAATCCAGGCATGTGCCCTGACTGGGAATCGAATCAGCAACCTTTTGGCTTGCAGGCCGGCACTCAGTCCACGGAGCCACACCAGCCAGGGCAAAATAATGTACACTTTAAGGGCAGTCTTCTTTTTTCTCTTGTAAAGTTTATATAGTATTTTCTTGATTCCTTTCAACCCTTCTGGATTACTTAAAATTGTTAAGAATCTTGAAAAATTTAATTAAGATTTTCAATAATATATTCTCCTTTGTATGAAGAACCTTCCTAGCTGCATTTGTAAGTTTCATTGTAGTAGTACTTTAGTACTTCACTCATTTTATGTCAAAAACATCAATTGTAACAAGTTGCTTTTTAGAGAAGCACATAATTCAGTGTTGGCTAGAAAGTGAAGTATTTATGTCAGACTTTAGTGAGTAGAAGCTGTCTTTCTGAAAGAGGCTTTGCCCTGGTAGTTCCTGTTACTGCCTGAGATGAGCCCATAACTTAACAACTGCCTATATAAAATGTAAGGGTTTAGTGGAGAAAATTCTCATTCCAATGGAAAGTTAGTAATAGTGCTATATGTTAGCAAGGACTTTTGAGAGAATTTTTATTCTATTCATGTCACCAAATAGAACTTGCAGGTTGAGATCTGCAAACCTTAGTCCTCTGCCAACCGAATCCATAAAAGACTTAGGAACTTGCTTTTTCCTTATATGTCCCTGTTCTCATTTGGCAGTAGTTATTCTGATTTGTTTTACTGGATTTCATTTAGAGAAAAGGCTTAAATTTTGAACTTAAAAACATCTTTTTATATAAAAAGAGCTAGCCCTGGCTCGTGTGGCTCAGTGGATTGAATGCAGGCCTGTGAATCAAAGTGTTGCCAGTTCGATTCCCAGTCTAGGGTACATGCCTGGGTTGCAGGCCAGGTCCCCAGTAAAGGGGTGTGTGAGAGGCAACCACACATTGATGTTTCTCTCCCTCTTTTTCTCCTTCCCTTTCCCTCTCTAAAAACAAATAAATAAAATCTTTCAAAAGAAAAAAGAACTAATTTTAGCAAAGAGCTGCAGTTATTAATAAAATTTATAAAACAATACTATAAAGAACAGAGATTAATTATTAAATTCAGTGTTCAGTATAAGATGGTTATAACTGGTGCTCTTATAGATGTGAGCTGTAAAAAGTTAGTACCTTAGTGCTGCCTCTCAATTTTGAGAATTTCAGACCCTAGGCCCTAGTTTGTGAGCAGAGAAAGGCTTAGAATCTTTTATAAAAAGGATAATAATCAGAACAACTTATTAATCGGAATATCATCCCTCTTTTATGTGTTTTTTTCCACTGTTAGTAGCATGGATCAGCTTGTTTTACATTCCTAGGACATGTGATGTTAGTGTAACAACATGTGTTAGATGGAAATAATTGAGAAGTGCTTGTTTCCATTGAAATAAATCCTGTAGTGCAAATAAATCCTAGGAGATAGTTGCTATTTTGTGAGAATTTTGAGAAACCATCATAAACGACCATATACATGAATAGTTGGCACAGAAAATTTATATTGCCTACCCAAAGTGTTGGAAAAATGTAGTTGAATATTAATCATTACATTATATTACATTATGTTAGACTGCGGAAGTGGGGGCCATTGATAGATAACCAGCTATATTTTTAATATATATATATATATTTTTTTTTTCTTTCCTGGAACAAATGACATAGCCCTAAATGCCACCTGACTTGGTTTATGTCCCTGTTCCCAAGCTCGTACACAGAAAATTTGCTAAATGAAGTGTTGTCACAGAGAAAAGACAGACTTTGAAGCATAAATAATAGGAATGTTGTGAATATCATGTGTGTTCTGTACCTTTGAGGGCTTGTTCTATACTGAATAACACTGGAGAATCTGCTTATTCTCTTTCGTAAGTCTTCTGGTTCTAGAAGAAAGCATGCACGGAAACTGCTTCTTCCTTTACTGGAGAAGTGTTATAAGCTTGGAATTGAAGGAATCTTCTTAGAAATCATTTTGTTCAACTCCTTTATTGGCAGTCCAAGGAACATGGGACTTTCTCAGGGACACACAGAGACTACTTAGTGGTAAAGTAGACAAAAAACCAGTGCTTTTTCGACACAAACCTTAAAGATTCTAGTCCAGTGGTTTTCAGAGTTTCTTTTAGAACTGGAACCCTTTCCTCACCCCCCAGCAAAGTCTGTAGATACACAGTTCCAGAATACAAAATAGAAAACTGTTACTTTGTAATACGTGTTTGAGGCAGACACTGTTGGGTCCAGAGTCCTACCCACTATGGCCTCTTCCCTCCCTTCCGTAAGCTGTTCGGACATAATTTGAAAACCACTGTTCCTTTCTTTTATATAATATACAGTTACATTCCTCAAACACTTATTGGTAAATCTATAATCTAGGTACTGGGATATAGTGATTCTAAAAAGGAAATTTCTGCCCCATGTAGCATTCAGTTTATAATGGGGGAGATAGTTAAGTAAGGTCAGAAAACTTCAGAGACTTTGGGACTTGTTCTTGGCAGTTTTCTAAAACTGCTTTGGACTAGTGGCCAACCTTTGTGGCCCAAACCCTCATGATGGCTTCTAATTCTTCAAGACTCAGGTCTCTTTTTGCTAAGATTACCCCCTTTTACGTAGGAACACTAAGTCTAAAATCTTTGTGATTATACCTATGACAAGGCCATAGTAATATCAGGTATTCCTTCTGGATTTCTGATTTTAGTATAAGAAATTCTTGCATCAGATTGGTGAGATCATGCCAGAATTACTTCTGACATGTTTTCCATTGTTCTGGTTTGAGAGGACTGCCAGTGGTCCATCAGACATCTCATGCTGTGTGGGGGCCACCGTCACTAGCTCTGGACTTCAAAGTGCAGTGAGTGTTCTCTGGTTTGAAAGGCAAGCTTCCTCTTGTCCCTACTAGTTCCCCCACCCCAGTTGGTTCTTATGCTACCTGTTGGCCACCATTCTGAGATGGCTAAACCCTTTTCTTACCCTTTCTTTCATTGCTCTAATTCTGTGGCTGTACTCAGTGTACTCCTTTTTCTGACTGATGTGCCCCTTCTACTTATAATCTTAGGATGTTAAACTCCACCCAGAATCATGGTGGTTTCCCTTATCACTAGCCAGGCAGTAGTCGAAGTAGATGTTCCCTGCTGTGGTGTAGTTTAAAATTAGAGTAGTGAATGAAAGTAGTAGGCCCCTCCTTACCAGAGTCTTCTAGCTCTTCCTGAAGGTGCCTATGGTCAGACTGTTGTGGTAGGATATTTTATTGCTTCATGCTGTCCAGTGAACCTGGGTCAGTCTGAAACTATCACTTATGTTATACTGTTCTTTTCCCTCTTTCTAGCAGTAACCTATTTGGATGTCTGCCCTGTAAACTTTCACTGTTTAATCTCTAATGTCTTTCCAGCTCTATCATTTTTTGCTAGTCCTCACCTCCAAAATATAACTTAACCTATTTACTTACTTTTTTACACAGGGAAAGATTATATATAATGACATAAGTAGTCTTCCTTTTACTTGAAATTCTTCTTTTCTCAGCATTCTGCTGTGGTGTTATGCCTAATGACCAAGGCGGTAGGCTATTTGTACTTCTGCTTTTCTGGGCCACTAAGTATCATTTATTTGCTAAAGCACAGTTTATTAATCTAGGTACTTAAATTTTTAGAAATAATTTTTACATTATAGCCTTTTTTCACTTCCCAATTTCTTTCATTCCTATTGCCTCTCTTTTGAAGGCTTCTTGAAGTACTGGCTAAGAGTATGATTGTCTTAAAGAACTTGGAAATCCCATCTCTCTTCTGTGTGCTTTGTTCCACTGTTTTCCAGGGTAACAAGTAATGAATATACAGGGCCCAGCAGAAGTAAGGACTGCTTGAGTGTGGTTGGTAGGATAATAATACGGGTGTAATAATTTACTATTTTAATTTGAACATTTCACCTAAAATGTCATATGGTGTGCTTGATCAAGTGTGATATTGTCATGTTACAGAATTACATGCTTATAATTTTGTAATCAAAGATTTTATAATAAAAAATGGGGGCATTATTTATGCTGGACCCTATATTTAGAGAAAAATGTAATTTATGACAAAATGTGTTCTTATAGAGTATGCTATTTTCCTTTATTTTTTTCTGTGGTATTGCAAATAGTTATACTTGTGCTGCAGGTTGTTATAGGTATGAATGAGACTTGGTTGAGAAATATCCAGAAATGCTCATGAAATATACAAGACTGGAAAGTGATCAAGATAGGCTTCCAGGAGGGTGGTGGTAATTAGCCAGACCTGGAAGGTAATAGGTAGGTAGCATAATTTCAACAAGTAGAAATAGGATAAGCAAGGATAAAGTAAGAAAGGGCAAGATTTGTATAGAATAGAGAGCAGGTCCATTTGGCAGGAATGTAGAGTACAAATTGGGTTATGCTAGGAAATAAGGCTGTAAAAGAAGTTTGGGGTCAGGTTGTGGAGAGCTTTATTAATACCAAGCTAAGGAGGTTAATTTATTGCTTGTAGGCACTGGGGTACCACCAAAGAAATCTGAATAGGGGAGAAGTATATGTTGCTAGAGGAAGACTGTTTTCACTATAGCTATAATTACAAAGAAAGGAGGGCCAACAGACTAATGATTCTTTCTAGCAAAGGTAAGATTTTGAAGGCCTTCCATGCTAGAAACTTAAGGAATAAAAATGAATATGATATAATGCCTTCCTCTTGGGATCTTATAATCTGTAATGGAAAAACCTAAATGTTTAAATAGATTATGCTAATACAGGTGTGGTTAAGTTTGATGACAGGTTGACATAGAAACAGATGGTTCTAGAATTTGGGTGTGTAGGAGGCTGGAGGGAGTCAAGGATGGCATCAGAAAGGACTGATACTTGATTTGTCCTAAAGGATAGAAAGAATTAGTCTGTCTCCCAAATTAAACAAAAACATTTCTTCCTGGTATTGTGAAACTATTTTCTACAAAAATAAGACTTGTCAAAAATTCTCACTGTTGAACAAAACAAAATATTTCGGTTATTCTAAAGGCCAAAAAGCCTTTACCATTTCTTAAATTTTTTCTTACCCCTGGCTTCTTTCTTAAATTCTTAATGAATTTTATCTGTATGTTTGTCTTCACTGAAGAGATTAGAAGAGACAAAGAGGGTAGGGTGAAGGTCCTTCTACTCAGGGGTAGTAGACTGAACAAAAGCAAATGTCGGATATATAACTGTGAACAAAAGAGAATTGTGTCTGCTTTCATGAAGATGTCCAGCATACAGATGTTCAGCAAATGCAGAATTTAAATTCCAAAGAGATTTATATTAGAAATATAGATTCGGACATAATTCCTAAGATGATAGGTAGGCTGGAGGAATAGATGAGTTTGAGGTTAGAAGACATGGGACAAAGAAAGGAAGCTGGGGATGCAAAGGGCACAAGATTGAAAAGTGTCCAGCAAAGATGATAGAGCAACCTACAATATACGATAATTAAATTACCAGCTTTTTTTTTTTTTTTTAATCCTTGTCTCAGATGGATAGCTCCCAGTTGATCCATTGTCGGGAGCTTGTGGCACATCACCTTTCTACTCTGCAGTCTTCCCTGCCTCTAAATTCCGTTTATGTCTACCATCCCCTCAAGCACACCCTGGTGCCCTGTGACAAAGGAGTGTTCAGATTACATTCCTCCTCTGTCCCAGGCCCAGATTTCTCCAAGGACAACAGCAAACCAGAAGTGCCAGTCAGAGGTACAGCAGCCTTCTATCAACATCTCCCAGCTGCCAGCGGGTGCAAGCATACCTCTGCTAAACGCAAAGTAGAGGAAATGGAAGTGGATGACTTCTATGATGGAATCAAACGGCTCTATAATGAAGATAATGCTTCAGAAAATGTGGGTTCTGTGTGTGGCACTGATTTATCAAGGCAGGAGGGGCATGCTTCCCCTTGTCCACCTTTGCAGCCTGTGTCTGTCATGTAGTGTCAGGTGTTACCTTTAAGTGCAAACCGAGGTATACTACTCTGGGAACAGGAACATGGAAAACCAGGGCAGGCTATATAAAGGTATGTACCTAATCAGGCTGATTTGAAGTGAGCCAGGAAGAAAAAAAAATTTATTATTGTGGTTAATTAAAATTCAGCATTATTTAAGCACTTAAAGACCAAAAAAAGTGTAAAATTGGAAAGATCCAACAATTTCAAGTAAAAAATTTCTTTGTAGTGTTTGTCAGTTTCACCCTTTATTCTGCTAAAATGTAGGTTGTCCCCCTGTCAGAAATTCATATTGTGTTTTTTTTTCAAAGTTGCAGAATTCATAGCTAGCAAGCCCTATCCCCAGTGTCCTGACTTAATTTTCCTCTAGCTTTTGCTTGCTTTTTTATTGATGCTTAATGAATTTTATGCATGTTGATCTGTAGCCTGACTTCCACTGAATAGGGAAATCTTCAAAATTATTTTTTAGCAACTTAGTGAACAAATTATTTCAGCTTGATAGCCATGTTTAATCCATGATTCAAATTCAAATTAATCTGGAAAATATACTTCAGAATTGCCCCATATGACTCACAGGTGGTAGTAGAAAAAGGACTTACCATTACCATGTCGATGTTTGTGTTTGTCTCATTTCCATTTCTAGGATTTGGAAACAAAATTATTATTTTCGGTATCTTAAACTGAAGCTTAAAAGTGGCATGTAATTAGGACACATATTTGTTGAAAGCATTTTTGACATTTGCATAAGAAATTTGTGATAAATATGTCCAGGTGCTCACCAAAGAAAAATGTAATAACTAAACTAGTTTTTTGGGTTGTTTTTTGTTTGTTTTGTTTTAAGTAACTGATCAACTCTTTTTCACACTCTAATGAGTAGGAGAGACCATTTAGATGTTGGGGCAGCTCTGTGATGATTTGGGTCTGTAACATGTAATAACTAAATTCAGTACCCTAGTTTTGTGTTGTAAGCTATTAGTATTTTCTCGATAAAAGTTATTCTCTCTGCCTCCCAAGCCTACCTATATGTTTCTCTTAATGACTTCTGGAATCTGAGCTCCCTGTGCAGTCTGAAGAAGGTATTGCAGTCAGAACCAACCATGTACTGATGATAATAGCCTCTGGTAGCAATAAACGTTGTCCTTAACCCTGTTGTATCTTTTTTTCTGCTTGTGGAGAGGTGCAAGTTCCTGATTGCTTAGGCATTGCTATCTAAACCGGAAAATAATTAAAATACTAAGAATATGCTGTACAGGAAATAAAACATGAAGGAAATGGGGTTTAAATGTGAAGGATGTAGGTTTTTGACAAAGAATTTTTCTTCTATGTTATTTTCTCACTGGTGGACTGTGGACCTTCCAAACAGTAAATTCTCATCTTAATGGAACTCTGTGAGGGCAGGCACAAATGCACATCTAGGTAACATGGCATTTTAATCTATTAATTTTGTTTAGTTTAGCAGTAGAAGAGTATTCTCAGGTCAACATTTGACTTTCTTGAAATTCTTGTGGTAGGGTTACTACCTACCTACTTAGACTTCACAATCCAGTCAAAGCAAAAACTTTTACTTATATTCAAGTAAAGTGAGGAGGGAAGATGAAAGATTGAAGTTTTTGGGTGAAGATATTAAGAGAACAACTTTAAAATACCCCACTTTTCCTACTTTTCCTATGGTTCTGATTCTTAATTCTCCCTAATTGTGGGAGCTTCAAGAAGTTTACAATTACACATTCACCATTTCTGTGAAGTGAATGACACTTAAATTCCCCCCGCCTCCACTTAACAGATAAGATTTTTGTTGCGTAAAAAGCTAGTGATGAGTGAGTCTAGATTCAGAATATTTCATTTGCAGTTCAGTAGCTACATTGAATAGAAGTTAGAGCAACAGGAAGAATGTAATTACTTGATCTTCAGGCTTTCTAATCTTATAAAAAATTGTTAGTAAATCAGTTTGGAGCATAGTATTGTTTTCATGGATAACTGAAGTGGGATGGTTGGGTCGGTAGCTGTTAAGCCTCTAAAGCTTATTTCATACACAGTTCGATTAAATTAATAGTACTTTGGAGACTAAATCCTCCTGATATGGGATATCCTATGGGATGGTGATCCCATAAACCTCGGCTCTTGAAGAATTTTGGCTCTGAGGGGTCTGAATTACTGGATTGAGACAAAGAAAAGCACAATATTTTTGAACAGTGGGATTTTCATTATGAACATTCCTGCTGTTAGATCCTGTTTTACCTGAAACTATTCTCATTAGCATATCCCAAGTTACTTGACTTAAATCTGGGCATCACATCATAAACTGTTCTTTTCCAAGAACTGGGAAACTTGACCTTTATGGGTCATAATTGTCTGGTGTCCCCTGGTGGTTAGAAAACCTAACATTTCATGAAGCCTGCCCAGAGGCAAGGGAATAAACTTGATGAGCATAAATTATTCTATCCTCCAACAGAAAAAGTGAAAGTGCATGCTGTCTCTTAAAGATCAAACTAGCAAAAGCTAAATATCTACTTCACTCAGCTTTGCAAGATTGGAATGAGGTTGGTTTTCTGTGGAAAACTGAACAGATGACGTCTTAATTTTCGTGTGGAGGGGGAGGGAAAGGGAAGTGTGCCCAAATGTCAGTTATAACTGATTTATCAGAAATGTCCCCCAAACCACGCCTGTGGTTCTGAAGGCAGCTAGAATGCAGGTCTTCACTCAGCAAAGCTGATGTGAGAATCTGACCCTATATTCCCACTTTTGAGGGAATTAAGACATTGATATCTGCCCCCTACCCAAAGAAGTATTATTTTTTTCTATTAGAACCAACATGTATGGGTGTCCTGTATACTCTACATAACTGGATTTTCAAGCTAATGTACTTATTCTGAGTTGCTGAAACTAAGTTGTGCTTGAGCATTACTGCCCTAAAGCAGTAGCCATTCGCTTAAAATGTGATTGAGTCACTGATACTTGGCCAACATGGCGGCAGCTTGTTATCTTCATCCTTTAGGTAGTTTGTACATTTTCAACGGGAATGAGAAGATACTGTGCCAGATGTTCTCGTAACCATCCTGGGATACAACATGCCTGGTGTACATTAACAAGTTGAGGGTTAGAGAGTCGTCCAATGTCATGTAGCTACGACTTTTTAACAAGGTTCAAATTGTAACTCATTTCAAATCTTTAGCCTTTATATTTGATATCATGCAGTTTTCTCTAACATGTAATTGTTACTTCTAGAAGCCTTCAAAATTGAAATTAGCCTTTTAAACTGTTAATAGAATGTCTCCTATGCCTGTTACTGTTTTGAGCTTTGGCCACTAGATGGTGCTTCTGGGAAAATGAAACATCTTAAGTTTATGGGAGGAACTGAGTTGTTTGAGTTTACTATCTGGGAATGAGTAGTTGAACACTTATCTTGTTGCTTGGCAATATTCAACATCATTTGCCGTTGCAAGTTCATGTCATTTAAGGCACAGGAGGCCTGTACATGTGGGGATGAAGGAAAATGAGCAAGATCTGCTATGGTATGGGGTAGATGGTGGCTAGATACGTCTCATACCAAAAGGAAAAAAACCCCCAAGTTACACAAATTAAAACCTTGATGCTTTGAGTTGGATTTGACTAATTAGATCAAAAAAGATGAAGTGCAGGGTTCTGTAGCACAGTTTGTATCACAGAATTAAAACACAAGCTTTCCCTCACTATACTGAGTTTAGTAGTTTTTTAGTAGTTTTTATGATGTACTAGTACATAAAATCTAGGTGTAGAACAGGGACATACTCTTTAACATTCTTGATTACTGAAAAAGGTGTAGTAAGAGGTAGCCAAGAATAACTTTATCAGAGAAGTTTGAAAAGAGCTCACAACTTAGTTTTTTAGTTCCCAGGAACTTCAGAGTTAAGGACGAAATGAGAACTTGTCCCTTTCTGTTAACTCTTCAAGTACAACCTTCAGAGCAGATAAAATGCCGGAATCGTTGACCTTATTGTGTTACACAACAGTTGGGGGAGGGGCGGGGGGGTAGAAAAGCACAGGCCTAGTGAACTGGTTTCTTGCTTCTCAGAAACAGCTCAGTTTATTGGGCAAGAGGACACTGCAGAATGAAGGGCAACCTTAAAAAAGCAACTACTGAAAACAGTGAGGGGAGGGGTGCTTTTGCTCTTCAGACTACAATATATCAATTCAGCATAGAAAGGGCTTGCCTTTGTACTCCAGAAGTTTGTTTATGAAATATAAAGAGAAGTGCAATTCATAGTTCCTGACTATATCCCCGGCACTTAAGTAGGTCTGGTGGCAGTATATAGAAAGTGGTAAGAGGGAGGGTGTGGGAAAGGTGGGTAGATGGATGTGAATAAAAGGAAAGAGGAGCTAGAACTACAGCTTGAAAGATCGAAGAGCATTGTGCAGAGGATGTCTGGTTGAGCCAAGCTCTTTATACAATGTTATTCTGCATCCTTCCCCCATACTCATTTTGTGAGACAAGGACCAACTTTGTTATATAGTAGCCTCTAGCCACCTCTGATCTACCAAGGTGCCATAATTTTGAAGGGAAAGTTTTCACAATGAACTGAAATGGTATTCAGTTTACAGCACTGCAAGTATGTAACTGACTCTGAGCCAGATATAAAATATTTTGTGCTTCACCTGGATGTTCCACTGGCAACTAAAAGATCTCATTTATATACAGCTACTTGTTGGAAAAGGGATGTGAGTAGATAACTAGACTCATAACTTATTAGTCTTCAAATTAACCATTCTATCCCTTCACCAGCCGTAGAGGTCCCAGTGCCTGCTAGAGACTGTGCTGAAAGTCTGATGGTATCAACCACAAGTACTAAATACCATGGTCTCAGGAATTCAAGTACAATGATATCCAAAGTGAGCCACGCCCTGCAGTCTCCAGGGTGGAAAGATGACAAGTCATCTGCAAAGCTGAAAGGTTTTGTGTAGAAATGTCATTAGTTTTTCAGATAGCGGAACTGTTTACCCATAAGTTGGGCCAACACTAGGGGGTAAAAATAAGAAGGAAGCTTCATTTAATAGGTACAGTTGATGGGGAAAAAAAGTTTGGCCAACCATATTAGGAAGATGAACTAATTTGATCTGCCCTGCCTCGGCATATACTGATTCAGAAAATCAGATCTCTGTTTTATACAAGTACTTTGGCGTCTCAAGTGGAACATCTAGGCTACACGTGGAGCAATAAGGCAGAGTCTGTATCTGAAATCAAGTAATATTTTTTTAAGAGATTGAGTGGAAAATAAAAGGCCTATTGCCTGACACCAATGGAAATAGGTTCAGATGGCTCAATTCTTCTTGCTTTACTTTTCCAGTCTACAATGAGAAGTGATTTTTTACTGATGATGATTAGCCCTGGATGGCTTCATAGTCAGCCAGAACTTGAAAACTTACCAGTGTTATTAGCACTTGAGAAAAGGAATCTGTTGAAGTAAAACGCCAAGTCAACAGAGATGGCAATGCATTTTACCAGTGGTGTGTGTCCATGATCAGCTTTCCCTAGGTAAGTGAACAGAGGCCAACCCATTTATAATAGCTCGCTCCCCCCCACACCACCCCATTAAAACTTATACTTCCTTTAAGCTGGGGACTAGAAGGGGAAAAAAGGAATAGGAACAATAGACTACCCATTTCTCTATTTAAAATAATCCTGCCTAATTTGGCTTTTAAATATTGTTCAAAAAATGCCTACAACTTGATGCAATTTGTTTTTAAAATGAGTCCTTGGGTAAAGTTATTAAAACATTTAAAATAGGGAATGATTTGTGTACTTAGTGGTTACAGGGGTTTCACACACAATAGTTTAATATATAATTGGTGTTTGTCACATTCTGGCGTCAGTTAAGGAGTGGGTACCCACCCATCCACCCCCTCCAACCACTGTCCTAGATTTCTGTCCTTACAGGTTATACTGGAGGGGATGGCTCTTTGCTCGTTTCATCATTTAAGTAAAGAAAGTCTCTTGCCAGCATGCTCATCCAATTGCTCTGAACTTCTTTCCAAGAATTAAATGATTCAAGAGGCAGGGACTGTTCCTTCCTTTCACCTTTCAACAGAAGCCTATGTTACCATATTTAAATAGAGGGGCTACTTCAAAGGGTCTTCATCACATGCAGCTCATGCCACCAATAGTGTTTTGTGATCTACATAATATAGGACTGAAAAAACAATGGAAACAAGCAGAGACCGTAGACAAGTAATAAAAGGTAATTTCAAATGTATGTTCATACTCTAAAATAGAAATAAAATTGAAAATTGTCCCTTGACTATAAAAACTGCCCCTAAGAGGTGACTGCTAATAATCTAGCCAGTCACAAACAGGTTAGCATTAGAAATCAGGCTGAACTGGCAGAGCAGTTTGTGCTTGTATATGGGTTTATGTTAAATGAGTCCCTGCAGATTTTGTTTTCAGACAAGAGAGCCACCTGGGTAATTCTGAGAAGACAGTGGATCAGAGCCACTGCTAATGATGCTGTTGTCTGGGACAGGATATGCACTTGTTCAGGGTTCATTTTCCATGGTCCAAAACACAACTCTGGACACAAGGTAAAGCAGAGCTTCACAATAAATAAAAAGGCAGGGATGGACCAGAAAGTTATTTCAAGGTACCTTTAAATATAAATTGAGTCCCAGAGGCAGAAAAGTCATCTACCCAATACTGGCACATTTTAAACATGATTAAGATTTGTAAGTCAAAACCTCAGTGACTGTAAAGGTTTTTTGTTGTTGTTATTGTTGATGATGATGCTGTGTCTTGAGATGAGAACATTTTAAACAGAATTCTGGGAGTTCACTCAAATTTCACCTCGAGCTTCAAACTGGCTTAATTTTGATACCAAAACTAAGTTTTAATAACCAATACATAAAACAGAATTGGCTAACTGGAACTTGTACCCCCACCTCCCCCAAAGCAGAATCCCAAACCCAAAACAACTTAATATAAGGGATGCAGGTAACAGAAAAAGAGTCAAATAAAACAACAGTGATTCCTGAATTTAAAGGAAGGATGCCCACTTCTCTCTCTCAAGAGGCAGATGGTCAGCTGAAAAATAAAAACATTGTATCAATAGAACACACCAAAAAAAAAAAAATGCAGGCATCTCTGTTCATGCAATACCAAATGTTTAAGAAAAAAACCCAAACTCCAAAACAACCCACAAAACTAACAAAAGGAAGGAAAATGTTGCTCAGATTTTATGACCTGATTGATGGTTGCGGGTCCTTGATGGGGTTGTTCAGAATATCGTTCATGGGGCAGAGAGGTCTGGAATTAACATGAGATCAAGTTTGTGAACCCAGGAGGTGGTGGCCACCTCAGATTAGGGTACATGCTGTCTTCAGTCTGTGAGCTCTTGGATAGCAGCTTCAAGAACATGACAGCTAAGCAAGAGGATCCCAGCACATGGCTACCTTGGGTCTTGGCCCCAGTTCTCTGTTTCACTCAATTTCCTTTTTAGTATAAATGTTTTTGGTAGTGACAAGTCACTTTAGTAACCACTGTGGGCAGTGGTTTGTAAACAGACATTGACAAATACAAACAGCAGTGAAATATCTGAGCCAGACTTTAAAAGAAAAGGAGGCGATGGTGGAAATGAGGTAACTCTTCCCCAACACGTGTGAACAGACAGCTCCTGCTCTTCTAATGCTCTATGTCCATTAGGAGAGAGTAGGGCTTGTCAACAGGATGGTTACATAAAGAAGAAGCTACAGAAGAGAAAAAAGAAAGGTTCAGATTCAAATTTAATTCTTCAAGGCTTAAAATAAAGAGCTTCTCTCTAATGAACTGTGAAAGAACAGCAGCGTGTCAGTTAAAGGGATGACTTCCTCTGAGCACGGGTTTGAGCAGCAGCAGCAGCAGCAGCGTTGGCAGCAAAGGCCGGGGAAGAAGAGGATGCCTCAGCCGGGCCTAGGGGCAGTGGGGCGCCAGGGTCACTAATCGGGACAGAAGGGTATGGGAATGGGGGAGAAAGGTGGCAGAGACAGTATGTGAAGTACAGAACACCACAGGAGAAATTGGTGCAGCCCAGATGGTAGCATTTGAAGTCCCCCAGACAAGGCAGGAAAGCATGAGACTTCCCTATTTCTTTTATCCAATATAATTAGCATGAGTACATATGCATATTAAACAGCGACTAAAAGAACTCACAAAAGGGCACACAATGTTTGGGTAAAAATATATTTTCCCCCACTTATGTCTTGGCACTAGTGAATTATGCATAGATTACCTGTCCACGACTCCCCTACCTAAACAGACACCAAATTACTGAGCATGTTTGCTAAGTGATACTTTCATACTTGAAAAAAATGATATGCTTCACATCAGTACAATTATTTTAGTTTTTTAAAAAGAGACAAATCTAACATGCAGCTTACATATATGACACTTTTGCATTAACACAAAGTAGATTACACAACAGTTTTAGAAACACATTGGTTATTTTCAAACAGCAAAATGACAATGATCTACAACTACAGTTTAAGGCATATCAGCATATTTTAAAATTAAGAAATAGACAAAGTTTCTAATGCTGTTCACAGCTTAATTTTCAATTTATTAAAAAGATTCCCTTCATACCTACATACAATCTAGACTTTGTAGGTCATAATTTCCACTAAAGAGTCATCACACACGTATTCTGTCAATGGAACCAAGACTTGACAATTTCAAACACTTGCAAATGGAAAAGCAAAGGGGTCTGAATGGACAGTTTTGGTAGGACCACACAGAGAGACAGTATGACGTGGGTTGGTAACAGCTGAAAAACCTGATTAAACAGTTTGTAGGTGAAACACTTACGGATATGTCAAGAATGTAAGGAAACCAAGTCGATTTGTTTGAGGTGCACAAGATATAAAGAATAAGTTATTTTTATTGCTGGTGAGATTACAACACAGAAAAGGAAGGTAAGTAACCTGTGCCCAGCTTTATGTTAAATGTTCCCCTGGTTGAGATGCCCTTTCTGGACAAAACCTTGACCCATTCATAGAAAGCCCGAGCTGGAAAACATGATTTCTGAACTTCCAATAAATTCTCATAAATGTTTCTCCATCACATCCTTCTGCATGTACAACTTTTACACATATTTTAAGTCCAGAAGAAGCAAAAAGTTGGCCACTATGGTTGAACAAAAGATGTGGGGAGAGGCCGGTAAGGGCATCTGGCTTTAAAAAAAGAGGGGATCACTGCCAGCAGTTAGCACAAGGGCAAGGCCACTAAAGCAAGATGACAAAAAATGAAGCAGTCACACTGGCAGCCTAGCATAAACATTTTTTCTCTTGATTTTCTCCAGTGGAAGGCAGTAGTTTCTCTTTCTAGCTTTGTTTACATAGTCAGAACCAAGTACCCTCTGTAATGTCCAGTGACACCCATGGTACTGTATATAACACAGACTGGGAGTGGTAATTTCTGACCAGGAATATCAAGGAAATACTGAATTTACGTGTTTCTTGTGAAAAGGATATAAATGTATAAATGTGGCCATTTTAAATATATTTAGTTTTTCTTTTTAAAATCAAAAGCTACTCAAACCATTACCTCCCTACCCCACTCCAAAAAGGAAAAAAAAATCCATCTATCCCATATGTTTCTCTCATTTTAAAATCAGAAAAATCTCAAAGGTTTCTTACTACCGTACTTACATGCAAAGGCGAAAGCACATCCAATTAGATTTGAGGGTATCATTTATTCCGTGCAGAGCCAAGGACTACTGTGAAAAAAGGCACAGATACAGAAAGAAGAGAAGGACAGCAATAACAAACTAAACGGGGCCGGGAGCAGGGGAGAAAAAAGTTCAGAAGCAACGCATTACAATAAAAAGCTCTGTAGTCTATATATTTCTTTTGACTTTTTATTCCCTGACTCTCCATACGATTTATTTAAATGTGAAAAGTTTTAAGGAAAAAAATGAATCGATTATCTTGGAATCAAAGTCAGCTGGATGCCTTTCACAGCTAGGCTCACTTTAAAGAGATTTTAGTGATACATTAAAAATGATTTTAAAGTGATGCATTTTTAGAATTTAGAAGTGTATTTTCTGTTACAAAGCACAAAAATGCTCACATAAGCAGCAGCTGGAACAAGCATACGACACAAGTGTTCAAGCTTTTGTCTGGTGCAAGCGCATGAGCAAATTCAGCCCCTGCTTAGACTCAGCATGCTGTCTAACATAGTGCTTGGCTGCTCCACAGCTAGCATCACACTAGAATCATTAAAACAACAAAAGCAAAAATGAAAACCTTGGCCCAGTTCCTCTCAAACCTGTCTCTATACCACTATGCTGATCCTAGTTTGCAGTTTCTGACCCAACTTAGTTTGGGCATCAATGAAACTGATTTCTTACTTTATCTAATTAAGCCGAAATCAGTTGATGGAAGACCATTCCTTCTTTATCCCAAGAGTATGGTTGAGGACAAGAGAAGGAAAAAAATAATTTTTACTGAATCAACTAGAGACTTATTAATTTTAAAAAAAGTGTGCATGTGTGTGTCAAGGGAGGTACAGTTTATTCTATCCTATTCACTTTATATATGAGTAATAAGTCCAGAAGGAAGCTGTAGAAGTAAATAAAGTATCAGGTTCATGAAAAATGTTATTCTTTCAAGTAGGAAACAGGAGACTATAGAGATAGAGGGAAGGCTAGGAGGATCTTGTTATTAGAGGGGGAAAAATCAAGAAGATGAAAGGATAAGCCTTACAAAGGAACGGTATACAAAAGAGATTATTACATATACCCTTTTCCATATAAATTTGGGGTGATGGGCCACGAAGAGGAGGTGAGCTGGCTGTGAGGAACATGAGGAAATTCCTTCAAGACAACTGGATTTGAAAGACCAGCTGTTCTATTTTTTCTTCCCGTGTTGCCAAATATTGAAAGGACACTAGGCAAGGAAGCTGGATGTGAAGCTGAATGTCTCCTTTCTTTGACTTGGATTTGTGTTATGTCCTATCCCATTCTTACCTGAAATTGACAAGGTCCCCTCAAATTTGCACTGCAGATGATACACAATTTACAACACATTTTTTGAAGGATTTCTGAAAATTTTATTCTCATGATTACTGAAACACGTAATGGAAGTACCGATATCCTGGCCTTGGTCAGTAGGTCCTTCCTCTCAGCCCACTGAAGCTTGCTGATTGAGGAGGAAGTAGTTTGTGGAAGGCCCGTCATCCTTAGTAGGTTCCTCTACTGAGGAATGTTGTGTTAACTAACTTCTGAGACTGCTGATTATGAAACTATGACTATGTTAGCTTTTATCAGTGCAACCTTGATCCTCTCACAGGTATCATAGTTTTATTACTGTTCAACTTGGCCAGAATTCGAGAGAGAGGGGTTCAGACACATTCTTAAAGCCATAAGCAGACGGTCAGTCTGAACAGACTCACAACCCAAACCAAATAATGTTGTTATAATAATGAGCAATCCATGCAAGTTTAGAAGTCATATAAAGCTTACCCACTGGTCTGCCTACGTGCAAAGCTATCTTGGGTTTGGGGTAGGTGAGGAGAAGAAACAGAATGAGTTCAGGACTTTTGCCATCATGGAGATGAATAATTAAGAAAAGTAAGTTGTCATTGCTATTCAGGTTTATAGTTCGGCTGCTGAGGTGGTGAGTTTTCCTGTCAGACGTACATGTAGCCATTTACCCTCCTTCCCTCAGTCCAAAGCGACATACAAGTAACAGGCATGCTTCCTGCTGCCACTCAGAACAGGCATGAAAGGCAAATCATTTACTTCCCAGAAACAAAGTTCAGCTGCATAGAGCTTTTGCTGTTATTCCCTTGTTACTGGTGTCTGGGGAAAGGTAAAAAAAAAAAAGAAAAAAAAAAAGGACACAGATGGCAGAGATACAATATTACTGCAAAAGCAGGTGAATGCGGGACCATCCTTGGCTTGCCAGGCTTTATGTGAAGCTTGCACTGCAAGTTAAAAAACAAAACAAAAAAGTTAGAAATAATAATAAATAAAAAAGAAAGGAAAATTAGGAGCGCCAGCACCAGCATTCGGTGATGGTGAATGCTCATGCAATGATTATGGAACTGACAGAAATTAAAACCAAAAATTTGAGTAAGCTATTCTACTTGACAAGCAAAAGCAACATTTTAATACTGAATTAAAGAACACGTGGTTAGTTTCCATTTGCGCATAATTTCGAATTCAAAAATGACTTCTTGAAACCACTACATGTTCTAGTGGAAAGGTTTACTGTTTGATTTTTCATTTTCTCCAATAACACAAAACCATTATCTATTAGGTTAGATTTGGGCATCACATCTGTACTGAATAGGAGTTGCATCTTCCATTTCGGAGCTACTGGAGTAAGAGAATAAATATGCCACAAATGACTGAACAATTAACCTGGAGGCTGGAATACGCTGGATGGAGGACATGCTATTAATCTATTTGAGAAGGGGGGGGAAAGGGGACAATCGTTCTGTGGTTACAGCTACAGCAATGCCAGGAGCCTTCCCCCGCTTTTAGGTTCAAAGCGGCGCCAAATCCCAGATCCACGCGTCTGACTAGGCAAGTCCAAGACATGCAACTTCACTCCTTAGCAAGAATCAGTTAAAAACAACAACAAAAAAGATGAGTGGATGATTGTGTAAACTCTAGTTATCAGATGCCAGATACAGTTTTAAAAGGATGGATTTTAAAACTTTCTTTTGGGATGGATGTATCTTAGCCAGCAAATAACTGCTGGCAATGGTGCGAAGTTTTCAGAAAAGATGAACACTGTCCACTGAACAACTTACCCACGGGCAGTCCCACCACTGTGGTGTAGCCGCAAACAAGGAAAGTGACTTGGTGGCCAGAGATGGCAGGAGGTGGGGTCCAGCTAATGGCAGTGCCAGGGTTAGTTCTACTTTGTCTGTAATCTTAGGAAATGTTATAGGATCTCATGCCACTACAGGTCAAGGAGAAGAATAAAGCCTTACCTATGTTAAAAAGGGAGCATGTCATTAAAATAGAAAACACAGAATTTAGAACTATTAGAAAAATTAAGTTAGGTTCTGAGGTGGAAACATAGCCGGTGGATAAGTAAGCATCTCTTTTCGTGTTTCCTCCCTGGAACAAAGCCACCTCCTAAGTGGCATGTATGGTGACTCCAGCATCTCCTCTGGCTACCTGAGGAGGGGAGAGTCTCCCATTTATTTTCAAAGTGTTGTGTGGTTACCCTGGTTACTGTCTTTCTGTGGTCCTCTCTACACAAAACTCTCCAGTGGCAAGAAGAGGAGTGGTGCTTTTTTCTGTTTGTTTTTTTTTTGTTTTTGTTTTTTATTTTTATGCTTCAGGACTCCAACTGGCAGTTGATTTCACTGTTCAAATGGTCAAGTGTGGAAAAGGGCAAGAACCTAGAAGTTACCAAAAAATATGTGCCATTGCCAGGCACAAAACCTGGTGACTATCGTGCACCAAATTAAGTCTAATTCCATTAATAAATGAGACCATATAAATAAGGCTAAAATAGAACTCACACATACTTCACATAACTTGAAAGGCATTATACATTGCTAAGGTCCAAGGTTGGGAAGAAAATAACCCAAAATGTTCAACAGGGCAAAGAAACACCTCCCTACACTGGCAAGTCTGCTACTAGATACATTCTGTCAATGGAGGCACAATGCTGATCAGCTCTTGGCATTTTTATTGCTGGAAGGCACATCCAGTATACATGAAGTATATCCTTAGATCACTGCTGGTCTTTTATAAACATTTTTAGTTCTAAAATATACCTTTATGTACATTAGTGCTTCAAGATAAGAAAAACTTTGGGTTTCCTAAGCTGTGAACCAGCAGCTTTTTCTGTTTCATTCATGCCGCAGATGTAGGAGCACGCGTGCACGCACACGCGCGCGCACACACACACACACACACACACACCCCATACGTATTTTTATCTTGGGTTAGTTTGGATCAGTAAGGGTATGATGCAAAATGGCTTTAAGTTTGTCTTCGCTGCAAGAGGCGCTGTACCCTCTGAATATCTGCATGGGGAATGTCACCATGAGTGACCAACGCTCTTCCAATGTGTGTAGCTACAAACTGCTTCCTTGAACTGGTTTATAAGCTAAGTAGCTGTCGCTCTCCGAACTTATCTAGCGTAACTAATTTTCGGCCCTTGGAGTCTTTTCATCACCTGGGTCTGTACCAACCCTATTAAAACGACACCTCACCTATGCCAACTACTTTCTACTGCTTAGGAAATGTGCCTGCTCCTTGGCTCTCCTGACATATTTTCTGCTGTCTCAGAGCTCGTAAAGTTTGTAAAGTGTAATTTAAAACTCCCCATGTGTCACTGTAGCTGTACATTTTGATTTCTACCGCAGGCACTGTAACAAGATTCCTCAAGAGCGAGTCTGTTTGTTCACCAAGACTAAGTGAACAATCCCGACGACAGGTCTCAATTACTGTACAGGCTCAACGCTACCCTCTATACATATTTTTTTAAACTGTGCCTCTGCCTGCTCGAGTACCAACATTTTTATTGTTTACTTTTGTCAGCTTTTTCCCCAGAACATTAGCAGCTCAGGATGAAGAGCAAGGATCCTGAAGCACATTCTGAGTTGTTGTACTGCCGCCCTAGGAGCACTGCCCAGACCAAGGAGGACAGCGTCTGCGGACTCGTCATCCAGCTGCGACACAGCTTTTCCTTAAGGTACCTTACTGACCGCTGTGCTTCCTGTCAAACTGATAGCAAATGTCAGAAAACTGCACTCTCTGGTCTGTAAGGTGATTTGACATACAGACTCAAATCACCAGAGAATGTCAACGAAGGCCCGAATCTCCCACTGGATTCAGACAGCTGTCACTGGAGCATCCTGGGACGTGGCCAACACAAGAGCAGATTCTGACGCTTTGGCACATCAAATCAAAGCCATATTTAAAAGTGTTTTTTGTGAGTGGTCATGGGTGCGTCCTGAGGGCTGTTGGGGGTGTCTTAACTGGATGGGACTGTGATCCCATTTTCACAATACAACAGTTCATCATCTTGTGGAATTTAGAGGAAAACTAGTGGCCACTAGCAGTTCTTCCATATCTTTCATCTGGGGAACAATGACTGGTTTATCAAGCCTGACAACGCGGAATAGAAAAATAATTTTAACAATCATAATTTTAGAATGCTCTTTACCAGGAGCCATGAGGATTGCCTCTAAAGAGTAGCGTAGAGAAACAAACCATCTTCTCAAAAGTCCTAGTGTTGGTGCAGAAGACACCACTGGAGACAAAAGGTTACTCCAGTCCTGATTGCCTGACCATGTGGTCAAGTTTTATAAATTAATGTTTGTATACCCTTTAGAAATACTTTAAAAACCTTTATAGTCTTTCCTGCGCTGTAGAGAAAATACTTGCTTTTATCTTTCTGGTAACAGACCGGATTCCAGTCTGCAAATGGGAAAAGTAGAGACATGCAAGAGGAATAAATTGTTAGAGGCCCCAGTACAGAGGGCGACACCAGCTTACTTTTTCTTATCCTTGTCTTTCTTGGTTTGCTGGGCCCCAGACTGCTGGGCCTGGGTCTGTAGTAACTGAGCCGCTGCTTTTTTCTTCTGGAAATTGTTCACCTCCTCCTCCAGCTCCTTCTTCTTGTCTTCTACTTTCTTCTTCTCTTCTTGGTGTGTCCGCTTTAGGAGGTCAAACTTCTCGTGCAGCTGGAGAGAAAAAGAAGAGGACAAGCTTGGTGAAGGGAATGAGAAGTTTATTAGTATAAGGCGATTTGGAGCTGTTCGGAATAAAACCTGCATCATGATGCTGCATGTGCTTTAATTACAGGGGTGAGCAGCATCCAGTGCTCCAGGAAGAGCCAAGCTGAGACGGGAAAAGCATCTCTGGGAGCCCTATTCTCTTTTGACACCTGGACCCTGTGGAGCTAAAGGGAATCCTTGCACACCTTTTCTTTTCTTTTTTTCTTTTCTCTTCTTTTCTTTTCCTTTCTTTTCATTTCTTTTCTTCTCTTCTCTTTTTTCTTTCTTTCCTTATTTTATTTTTATCATTATTTTAAAATTTTATTTATTTTATTTTTAGACAGAGGGGAAGGGAGGGAGAAAGTGAGGGAGACAAACATCAATGTGTGGTTGCCTCTCACATGCCCCGCACTGGGGACCTGGCCCACAACCCAGGCATGTGCCCTGACTAGAGAACTGAACTGGCAACCTTTTGGTTCTCAGGCCGATGCTGAGCTAGCTACACCAGCCGGGGCACTTATTTTATTTTTAGAGAGAGGGGAGGGAGGGAGAGGAACATCAACTGGTTGCCTCCTGTATGCCCCAACTAGGGACCTGGACTGCAGCCCAGGCATGTGCCCTGACCAGGAATCGAACCAGCAACCTTTCGGTTCATAGGTCTACCCTCAGTCCACTGAGCCACACTAGCCAGGGCGGGAATCCTTGCCCACCTCTTATGATAATGAAATACATTTCATTGTAAAAAGCGTAACGAAAATAAAAATCATCCATGCTCCTAAAAAGAAATGCACCTGAGTGGTAAGAGTAGTTCTTTATATAATGTATAATGTGCATTTACTTAGAGACATATATAGTGACGCAGATGAGTATGTTGAGAAATTTCTGGCCCTTGACAAACTGAATTTCGAAAATTATCACAATGCAGAAACAAAAACTGGAAGGAAGGAAGAAAAGAAAATATTCTTACTAGGTAATTCTAGACTTTTATCCAGTATCCACTTGGTATTTAAAGCCAAGGGCAAATAAGGCTCAATTTTCCTTTCTCTGCAGCAAAACTGTGTCGATCACTTTCTATTTGAATAACCTCTAACTTTCAGTCATCTTTATGAAGATAAATTAAAGAGGGATGGTGAGAAAATTACTTAGACAATTTCACTTGTAAATGTATTGAGCTATATATAGGTCAAGAACTTGAAGTATTCATTATCATCAGAAGCAAACATATCACACACACACTCTCTCTCTCTCTCAGCCGGATCAGTGTTATCGCAACAGTCATGCGAACTTCTAGGAAGCAGTTAACTTGGCTTGGGCATTGGGAATGAGATGGGGTCAAAGGGATGCTGCAGTAGAGAGTGCAGGCCCACCAAGGGGGCACAGACAAGGTATACACAGACCACCACCTATCAGTGCCGAAGGGCCACCCACTATTCAGCTCTCTGAGTTAGTTGGCTGATAGACTAAGATACTAATAATAGTTCCAGAATTTCAAATCTCTTCTTTCAGACTTATATACTGAGGAAATACAGAGGCACAAAGGAAATGGGGCCAGGTCCAGAGACCTACGATCTTGTTTAACTTACAGCTTTGCTGCTAACTAGGTATATGACTGCATAAATCGCTTAACCTTTGGGACTCTCAGTTTTATCACCTGTAAAATGGGGGATAAGGCTATCTGACCTACTTATCTTGCTAGACCCAGTATGCCATGCATGTGTTAAATGTATGTAGAAGGTACGTAGAACAGCATGAAGTTCTCATAAAATGTGAAGTATCAGTAAAGTATCCTGCTTATTTCTCTCCCTTGACAGAGGACAGACAGATGGTTTCTTACCTCTTTCTCTGCCTCTTTAAGTTCAGCTTCTTTCTCCTTCACTCTCATAACAAACATCTGTCTCATTTCTTCCTCTTTCTTCTGAAGTTCTCCCAGAAATTCATTCCTTTTTGCTTCGTATGTCTCCTGAAGACTATTCAAAAGGCACAAAGAAGGACAGTGTCATTGAAATTGCACATGAAATTTCGGTTCATAGACTTTCTACTCACTCTCTTCCAAAAAATCGATAAGGCTGCCACTTACCAGATTAAAGACACATAAAATGGCACCGTCTTCTCGTTAGCCATGTGGTGATCAGAAAGACAAGTGCACCAAGAGCCAGAGACGAATCAGTAGGCACAACGAAGCACTAACGGGCTGTCTCTTCCTGGCCATGGCCATGTCTTTTCTACACATACTCACACAAGGAAAGCCTGGGCTGGGCTTTCCAGATCGGCACACCAGACAGACACCAAAGATATGGTTTAGAATGTAGAAGACAGAGGTGGTATAGTGTGGGGAGAGAAATGTAGAGGTACCAGAGCCAGACAGATCAAGGTTTCGATTCTGGCCACAGCGGCTTACTGGCTGACCTGGGCGAGGGCACAGCCTCTGAGCCTCCATGCTCCCTGTGCAAGGGCTGGATACAACAGCACTCGCCGTCCAGGGATATGATTACGGGAACTAAAGGGGGCAAAGTGACTAAAGCATTCAGTGCTGAACAAGTATTACCTCTTCCCACGTATCTCCCTGCAGTCTCCAGTTTAGAAAACAGACTCAGTGAACCATCTAAAGAGACAATAGCGTATCTAAAGATGCTACACAAAACTGCTACTTTTAAAGTTGTATTACCACTTATAAATAGGGCAGGGAGGAGTTTTATTTTTATTTTAAACCCCATCCTCCTGCTGACTGTCTACAGAATTTAGAGCCCAATATTTTAAATCGAATGCCACTACTCAGCTTTATCTCTAAGTCAGAACAAATATATATCTACAGAAACAGCACCTATGGTAACATAACTTAAGAAAACACACACCCACAGCCATACAAACAGAAACACTTACTGACATTTTTATAAGGTGCTATTGCTATTTCTCTCTTGCAGTTTCCCTAAAACAAGAGTTGTTACAGTAACACGAGCCTGCTGGATTATCCACCTTTCCCCATGGACCAGATTCATCCAAAGTGCTGACTCCAAACTGGACAGCACCTCTGGATGACCCCGGACACCGTGGACAGCTACCCCTGGCATTCACACTTGTCCTTCAGGAAAAGAAAAGCGAGATTCAGGTGGTGGGAATGCATGTGCATGCAGACACACAAAGAATGAAACAATTAGAAAACGTCTCAATTAGGTTTCTACTTCTACATTCAATGCTTTTATTGGCTGATTAAAAGTAAGTTTTCCTGCTCTCAAGAGCATCAACACCACCTGTTAATGAAGAATCCTGTGTTTTGAGTTTCCAGAGGTATATTTAGGTTTCACGTTATTTTATGAGACTAAAACAAGTCTGGACAATGTTAATGGTGGCTAATATTAATAGCAGTATTTGGACTTAAAAAAATTAAGACATGTAGTCACAAAGATACAGAAATGTGTTGATTATAGAACAACAAAGTAATTCATGAATTTGATTTTGTTAGCTTCCAATAAACTATTCATCACCATCATTTTGGGTCAGAATTGCCAAAGGCGAAAGATGCCTTGTCCCTGCTCTGAAATTTTGGGTGAAGCTTAGTTTTTGATGATTCTAGGATAATAAATACATCTCCTCTTCTTTCCCACAAGCACTACGAAGAAACACTGCCCAAAATGTGTTTCAGAGGTTACTGGTTCAAGGAGTCCTAAACGGAGGGGTTCCCAAGTCAAAAGAATAAAAGGAAGATGCTATGTGTGGTCCCCCTTTAGGAGAGTCACAGTGCACAGCGCTCCCAAACCCCACAGCACATCAGGGTTGCCTGGGGGTGTTTTACTGGACTTTGGTGAACAGTTTCCTAACTCTGCTCCTGGAGATGCTGACTCAGGATGTCAGGTTAAGGCAAACCAACCAGTTACCTTTAAATGCGCCCCAAGTAATTTGACGTAACCAGTTGGCCATCCACTGCTTATCTTAAATGCTCTAGAAAGTCCTTCAGTAAAGAACCTGTTGAAGTTGATTGACTTAGAGCTCCCTAAAGTTGTTTAATTATGGAAACTTTAAAAAAGTAATTCACGGTGCCCTGGATGGGTAGCTTAGTTGGTTGGAGCATCAGCCCATACACCAAAAGGTTGTGGGTTCGATTCCTGATCAGGGAACATACCTAGGTTTCAGGTTTGATCTCTGGTCAGGGCATGTATGGGAGGCAACTCTTTCTCTCTCTAAAATCAGTAAACATATTCTCAGATAAGGATTAAAAAAAAAAGTAATCCACAGAGAGAATGTGCTCTGGGCAATGCTACCCAGAATAGGGGAACTCTCCAGATGACTCCGCCTTACCTAGTCCCTGCCACAGCCTACCTTATGCTCCGGCTTCCAGAGATATACTTTCAAACTATGGGTCAGGACTCAATCAAGGGTCTTTACCCATATGTTAAAAGAAAAAAGTTTAAGAGAATAGGATAGAAAAATACCAGAGTGCAGTAGAGACAATGAGAGCAACTATCGCTTCATGATATGTGTGCACGGGATCATAACATAGAACATATTTGATAGTAAAGGTTGCAGCCCTAAGTTGGAAAGCTGTGTCCTGGAGAAAGACTAAGGAGCAACGCTGCTACTGGCCGGGTGGCCTCAGCCAAGAGTCTGGTAGCAGTTTGACATCCTGGGCTGGGACAGGAAAATGGGCTCAATGAATGCTGCTTATTAGATCGCTGTATCCCACGAAGTCTGACATTGGAAATGATCAGCAACATATAAGAAATCATAAAACCGCACACTGAGGAGTCACACCTTAAGTGATTTAGAAATGACTCAGAACAACCACAGCATTCACAGAATAATATTCCCCAGGAACCTCTGCCAACTGACATGTAAGCAAGGTACCAGAATCCCTTCCCAATGCTCCCGGTCAGTGAAAACCAGTCCGGAAGGAACTGGTTCTATACCAACCACTCACAGATACCTAAAGTGATGGTATCTTTTCAATTTTTAGCTTTTCCAACTTAATTTTTAATTGCAGTTATTAACACCCCATTTAAGTGAGAAATGGACAATTTCTCATGAGGTTTTAGGCTGGTCTGAAACTAGGATTTTTTCTTTCTGTTTTTCACCTAGAAGCCCTTGGTAGAGGCAGGTTTTATCCATGGAAGTCAAAGAAGGGAGAATGAATACAGACATTTCAGTTCATCCTTCATTCTAACGATTTTACACAGCACAATGCCCTCCCGGAACCACCTAGTAGGAGGCATGCCAGGGCGCAACACATCACCATTGCTTATGGAGCAATTTACACGTGAGAATTCATGAATCCTTACAACCACCCAATGAGGTTGGTATTATCACCTTCCACTTCACAGATGGAAAAATGTGGACACAGAGTGTTTAGCAACCTGTTCATTTCTCACAATGAAGAAGTGACAGAGCGGGGATTTGCACCACGGCCACCTGGCCCAGTGGGGAGCTCTGCCTACCACACTGCACTGCTCAGCTGAACCAAGGCCTGTGCACTCTTACAGACACACACACACACAGAGCATGTCTCACAGGCCTAAAAACTTTGTGATCTCTTGAGAGGATGGTGGTAACTGAGCACTTTCTGTGGCCTGACAGGTAGAGTCAAGGAAAAGGTGGTATTCTGAGATGGGGAAGGAGTGGTTCAGACAGGGGCTGCTGGGTGAAGGCAACGGTGTCCTAGGAGAAAAGCTGGGACAAGACCAGTCCCCACTCATGTCCTATGTCCCTTCTCTCTACTCCAAACGCCAGCCAGAGAGGGGAAGTGGGGCTGTGGGTCGAGGGCGGGCAGGGAGGTCTGGTTGGATTGCTACCTGGCCCATTCTACAAAAAGCCCTTTTACTGGATCTGTCTCCTGATCTAGTCCCACTCCTTGTTTTACAGATGAGGAAGCCGAGGCCCAGACAGGCTGAGGAGTTAACAGTAGGGCCAAGGCTCGAACCCAGACTGCTTACTCTTCACCCAAGCTCTTCAGCTCTGCCCAGCTCTGAATGAGGGAGAGGGCCAAATAAGGTCGATTTTACTGCAGTGTTTTTGTTCCGTCTCGATGCATGGGGGAAAAAACCTTCAGGAAAAAATAAAGGTAGCCTCTCCCACGCAAAATGCATTTTTCATCAGGTTTAAAAACCACAGAAACAGCCTGATTTTGTAGGGACTCTTTTGGTCAAGGCCTTTCCAGGTTCGGTTAGCTAAATTTGTTTGCATAAAAAGGCATTTTCTACCTTGACTCAGAAAGTGACATTTCATGTGGTTGAAGAATGCCAGTTTCACAACCCCCCACGGTGGGGCGAAATGAGGCCACCGTGGCCAGAGGTTACCTTCTAGGTTGGGTGCCTTCTGCTGGGGTCTCCATTTGTTCTCGCCAATGCTCGCACACGGGCTCACAGCGCTCCACAGGGGATCGTACCAGGAGACCAGCCCGGACCTGACCAAATGACGTTGGTAGCAATTCAAGAAAATAACCCCCCTACCACTCCAATGGCAGCTCAGATCCAGGCGGCAGAGTCTGCCACACCACACGCAGGCTGCCTCTGGCACCATGTCAGCCAGCTCCTACGTGTCAGAGTGTGAGTTATAAGACGAGCCACAAAGAGGAGGAAAACAGTCTTTTCCCAGGACCTGTGGCCGCCAGTCAGTAGAGACCCAGAGCGCAGACACACTTCACATCTGTCTCAAAAAACTGCAAAGGCTCAGAAGGGACAAAGCAATCCTCTCCTGTGAGCCTGGCTTGACTGCCCCACCTTCCACTGACATTTCACTGAGCCAGGTGCCTCGCCCCAGCAGACCCCACCCACACTTCACCACTGGGCTCTGACAGGGTTTGGGCCTTTGCTGAGTAAGCCTCTAATTCTACATTGATTTCAATATTTTCCCCTTCACATTTTGCCTCCTAATTGCCATCCATCAATGATGGGGAAAAATCCATAAGAAATTTTCTATAAGTTATCCCCTTTCCTAGTCATTTGTTATTAGGATCATACTGAACCATTCGAAGCTAGCAGAGCATTTCAAAAAGAGTGAGCCTTAGGGAGTCAAACCTACCTGGCAAGAATGAATGAGGCCAACTGTAAGGAGCAGCCACGCCTTTGTAAATTCCTGGGCCAACCTCTGGGCCCCCCTGACTAACAGCACTAGTTCAAACTGACTCCCTCACTTCCTACTTGTAGCACCTTGGGCAGGCTTCTTACACTTGAGGCTCCTTAGTTTCCTTATCGGTAAACTGAGGATGATAATGACATCAATTACACTGATGGCTGAGATAATGCAAATAAAGTGGTTTAGAGAACATTATGCTAAGTGACCTGGAGAACATTATGCTAAGTGAAAAGCCAGTCAGAGAAAGACAAACACCATTTGATTTCACTCATATGTGGAATCTAATGAACGAACTGAACTAACAAGCAAAACAGAGACAGACTCATAGATAGAGAGCAGGATGACAGCACTGGCAGGGAGAGGAGATGGTTAATGGGTGGAGGGGTTGAGCAAAAAGGAAAAAGGGCGCATGGAAACGAACAACAGTGTGGTGATTGTGGGGAGGGTGTGCATAAGGGGGATAAATGATCATGGAAAAAATACAATAAGAAATGAAAAATAAAGTGGTTATCACAATGCCTGGCAATGTATGAGGTTAATCTGCTCCCACCAGGTGCTTCCCTCATGATATTTCAATCTAACAGGCATTTCTGTGATGCACCAACACACCACCTTCGCCACTGTCTTGGAAACACCTGACTGCTACGTGGCCTCGTACCTGAAGGGCTTGCTGTCAGGGTCAGTGTCCTTGAACCCCATCTCCTCGAGCTTACAGCGCCGATACAATTCATAATGGCGAGTGTGAGTCTGTTCTCGCAAATCTTCCATGTTTACGCGGATCAGCATCTCCCGAAGTTTCACAAAATCGCAATGGTTTTCATTCTCAACTGCAAGAGATGGGGGAGGGGAAGTGAGGGTGGAGGCTGCTATCAGCAATAATGTCACTGAAATCTGAAGCAATGTTTCCAAGATGTTCCCACTGCTCCTGAAATCTCTGAGGACTCAAAGCCACCTTTAGATCCTTTCCTGGATTCACCTGACTCCCCCACTGAAGACAAGATTTCCGACATGGACCACAATATGGAGGGTAGGAGTGGCTGCCGAGTGCCTGCTCAGTGTAACGCACTGTGGGAAGAGATACACATTGTTGTCTTTGCTCTTCATGGTAATTCTGCCAAGCAGGCACTGTGACTCTTGCTTTGCAGGTCTGGAAGCATGGCTTTGCTCGTTTAGAGGCAGCAGAGTCTATATTCAAACGCCATGACGCCTGGCTTCAAAGACAGGCCTGTTCCTACCACTTCACGCTGTCTGAAGCTGTACAGGCCTTTTTTTTTTTTTTGAAATATATACATATATACATACACACATATACACACACATATATCTGTATATACGTATAGATATATATGTATATGTATATACCACCTCCTTAATTTTAACAACCCTATGAAGAATATTTTCTTGTAGAGAAATTGGTAAGATTTATAAAAATTATAAGTTTCCCAGGATCTCAAAGGTATCATTTCCTTTTCTCACAGGTTTATAGCCTTTATTCACAACAAAGGAACATAGGACTTACATATCTCAAACCAACAAAGGAACTTTCTGGAGCCATCCAGCTTAATCTACAGCATTAGACATCCTGCTTCAGAACACACTACAAGGGCAGGTAATAGAATCCTTGCCCATCAAAGTGGCATATGGGAAACTTCTTCAGGTTAAAGACTGTGGTCCTGTCTCACAGTGCCAAACACAGGGCAGATATTCTCTTAATTCTCAGATATTTACTGAGATAACACTTAACTGAAGGATGATGTTTCCAGAAATAAACAAGTATGGAAAAACAACTATTCTCTTGTTTGCAAGAAACTCTTTGCAGCTTTCTTACACTTTACGGATGAAACTGGTTCACACTCCTAGGGAGGAACTCTTTTCTATCAGGAATTTATACTGAATTTCCCACACAATCCATCCTTTAGGGGCTGCCTCACTGGCACTTGGGTTTTGCAGCCACCTCTCCCCATTGTCACCGTTGTCCTACCTGGTCACTGTTTCTTTCTCACCTTGACGATTGCCAGATATACAACCCTGCTGCTCCCTTCCACCTGCCCATGATTAAGGACCCCCCCAAATACGGTGGGGAGGGAAAGAAAGGTGGCTGGTGAGTGCAGGGTTAAGTGTGGAGAATCCCTTGCCTGTGTCGCACACATACCCTGTACCACACCCCACGGGTACTGCCGGGCCTTGGCCATCTTGTTGCCGATCTTGACCTCTTCAGTGCTGCCGACCACTGCAAATGGCAGGTGCACCTGCCAAGCAACACAAGGACAGAGAAACAGTGAGTCCTCACTTAATGTCATCAATAGGTTCTTGGAAACTGCAACTTTAAGTGAAATGGCCGTAAAACGAAATCATTTTATCATAGACTAATTGATATCAACAGGATTTAAGTTCCTATGGCATATTTCTGGTCCTAAAAAATCACTAAACTCCTAAAGACCCAAAACACTTCTACACATGGAAATACATATGAGCTACACATACAGTTAAGAAAGATTAATAAAAACAAGTAAGATCATTATATTCCAAACTGCTGATTCTAGTTCATGGTCAAGGGTGGCCAGAACCTCTCCTGGCAGCTCTGAACGCCAGGGGGGACTCCTTTCTGGACAGGACACCCACCCTTCCATCACAGGGCACACTCATGCTCACACACACACATAGGCTGGGACAATTAAACCACACAGATTCACCTAATGTGCACATATTTGGGATGTGGGGGGAAACTGGAGTCCTCGGAGAAAACCCACACAGATGTGGAGAGAACACGACCACTCCACACAGACAGTGGCCCTGGCCAGGAATCCTTTTTTTTTTTTTTTTTAAATTCATCAAAGTTATAACGAAATGACATTGAAACAAATGATTTTATTCAAGGACCTGCTGCAGTTACCTTCCCCGGCTCCGGCTGACTGGTTGCCCACCTGCCTCTACACTCTCCCTGCTTCTATAGGCCTCTAGGCCTCTACATAGTAGCAAGAGAAAGCAGGGAGGAGGCGCTGCAGTCCAGCTGGGGTGGGCTTCCTGTACCCTACCCCGCCCACACCCGAATTCTGACTATTTGATATGAGCTAGATCCAAGGGAGCGTGTATGGGTCTTTGCAACTCTGCAGTAAGCTTTAGGCGCAAGCTGTGTAATGCAGTAGCCACGGTTCTATGTGGCCCTCGAGCATTTGAAATGGGGCTCGTGAGATCAAGAAACTGAATTTCACTTTGCTTCAAACTCAAACCTTCTAAAAAGCAAAGAACCAGTTTTGTCAATGTAGATGCAAAGATTAAAGGAAAATTATCTTTCTGGAACTTAATTTTATATTTAAAAATTTTTAAGGCTGTTTGGAGTAGGTGGGTGTGCATCCAAGTTGGGATGTACTATAATTGTAAAAAATATACGCTGGATTTCAAAGGCTTTCTGTGGAAATACCTCGTTAATAATTTTTATATTTATTACATGTTGTAATGATAGTATGTTGGGTTTGGTGGGTTAAATAAGTTCTTAAAATTAATTTCATGTTTCTTTTCACTTTTTTAAATGTGGCTACTAGAAAATTAAATTACTTGTGTGGCTCATACTATGTGTCAGTTCAACAGCACTGCTTTAGACAGTTGACAACTGCACAAAATTCAACTTAGAAATATACCGTAGCCCACATTATCGGTCCACGCCTTGCGCCCAGGTGTATCTCAAGCAGAGATGGTGTTCGAGACAACTGAGAGTTTCACATTGGTTTATTTGGAAGCTATGGCTACATTCTGGGGAGAAAACAGTAATTCTATCTTTCTTCTATTAGCATATAAGAATAAAAACATTTGCAATGATTCCCCAATCACAGTGTTTTTCCAGTAAAGATAAGCTGAGAAAGGCAAGAATATTTTAAAGCCTCTCCCACAGAAAGCTTGGCATAAACCCTCTGCCCAGACCGCCCAAGTGGCATTTGTTTTCTGCTGCTCAGGACACTGATATTGTGTAGTTTGTCTCACGCTCCACAGGAA